>JASGAT010367743.1:0-25288 GCA_030220025.1 Chelon auratus | reverse complement strand
ACCTTCTCAGCTAAGTGTCTAACCCTGGCCTGATTGTAACCTTTGACCTAAAACTAAAAGAATTAACAGCTTCAAAAAGTTATGAGGCTCCAAAATCTCCCCACAACTCTAGTATTCCATTAAATATTCTCTGTAGTTTAACACATATTTAAAGTCCCACATTGTGGTCGTGTATTTAGATTGAGTTAACATCACTCTCGCAGATGGTTGCTTTCTTCTGCCGACAGCCATCACCGTTGTCTTGTGAAACACTTTCTAATCGCTCCTTTCTAATAATTAGTGTCATCACAATTTACAGCTTCTCTCTGGAGCCTCGGCCAGCTGGCGTCGATTGTGTCCGATGAAGGGAAATCACTCGTCTGATTTGTTTTAGCTCAGGAAATGAGACGAGAAAACGTGACAGGGGGAGGACGTGGCATTGTCTCCGATACTTCATTAATTAATGTCTTCTCCTGAACAATACTTTTACGTTACTGATCAAGAGGAACATTTCTGTGCTGAGATCTCCTCTAAGACAAATAAAAGGTCAGAGCTAAAAAGAGCAAGTCCTCCTTGTCCTGTCTTGATCTCATTAGTCAGAGTGGTCCTCTGCCTCTGATCTGCAGATTAAACCTCAAACACTATTAATCAACAGACGTTTTGGCCGAGGCTCAGAAATCTTTCCCGCGGAACGTTTCGCCTTTTTTCTGTTTTCATCAGGCGCTCTGAGAGTAGTAGTTTAGTGTTTTTTAGTGTTTTTTTTATATATATATAACGTTTGAATGATGACAAGAAAATGGCTGGCTGCCATCTGAAGAACGATTTCTCAGACAAATTGTTTCCCGTTTGTGAAGTTGTGTTTTGTGAACATGAAGAGAGAAGGAGAGTGAGCGTGACGGGCAGAGAAAATCTTCTCTCCTCCAAACGGCGCCGCTGCCAGAACTAATGCCGCCTGCTTTTTAAACACCAGAGAGGAGCATGTTAGCCTGCTGCACAGAGTCTTTGCCAAAGGTCGCACAACTTTCAGCTTTTCACATCATCTGACAAGAGTTAAAACATTCAACGCCATCTGAGACCTCAAATAAACAGAATCAGCTCTGCTCCAAATACATAAACGTTTAGACAGAAACACAGCGCTTAAAGGTTTTAAACAAAAACCAAAAGTGTTTAAGATCAAGTGACCGACTTACTGTAGTTGTAACAGAATATTCCACTTCTCCACCTTCAGACTCTCCTGGGTCTCTCTCTGATTTTGTTTTATGTCGTTGTCTTTCTGTAACGTGACGTCTGAGCTGATAGCACGTCTCTAAACACTTCATAGCTCGTCCGGCTGCTTCTGTCTTCTGTCACGTCGTCAATAAACACCAGAGGCCCCCGGTTCCTCTGTACCGCTCGAGGCCACGTGTGACTGAGCCTTCGCGCTGCCTCCGCTGTTTAACTGATGGTGTTGCCTAAACTCTCTCCTCCAGTCATGATGTGAACTACTCTGAAAATTAGAGAGTCTGCTCTGTAAAGCTGCGTTCATTATAGGACGTCAGTACAGCATCTTCTGGATAAACAGCTGATAGGACAAAATAAGCAAAACATATGTAGTGTGGTGTTATAATTTATTGAATTATGTCATTTGGCATCCAGCTCATGACTGACTCCAAATATTTTAATTTTCTCAGCAGAAAGTTTAAGGACAGAGCACTCAGGAGATAAATAGAAGTAAACATTAAATAAATACAAATACAAAGAGAGAATAAAGGATCATAGGTCTACAATGACTCACTGACGTCATCGATGACTATTTAAATTCGTCCGTTTGCACAGAAACAGTCAACGAGTCGTAATGTCTACTAAAAAATATTTTACCCAAATGTCAAAATGTTATCTTTAATCATTTCATTCTGCAGAGATCAGAACTTCTAAAGACAAAGTGTTTGCACCTCTGCTAGAATTGAAACGACTCCATACTGTAGCTGTGAAATGTGTGTTTTGTTCTCGAATATCACGTGTAGGGAACTAACCAAAAAGATTACTGACGGATTAATTAACTGAAAAAATATTCATTTGTTGCTGCCCTTAGGATCTGTAAACGTAAGGAAGAACACGTGGCATTTCATCTCTTCTTGTAAAACTTTATCAGTCTCTGTCCTGGTACTGCCCCAATTTAAAGTACAGACCAAATACCTGGTTCTGTTCTTTCCCGGTATCTCAGAGTGAATTTAGCAGGTGTCATTATGTTTGCTGCTGCTCCAGTTATAGACAGACTGTCCAGGATGGATGTGAAAGCTCACATGGAGTCACACATCTATCAGTCAGGAGCCTTGAATGACACAGATGCTGGACCATGATCCGTCCCACCTGGTCGTCTGGAGGACGTTTATCTTTCCGTTTATTGGTATTTTTCTAGCAGATCTCCGTCTACCGGAACATTTCCAGCTTCCATGACAGCGAGAAAGACACAAAAGTCCCTGACGGCTCCAGAGCTGGCACTGACTCTCACCTCTGACCTCCCCCACACATGNCCCCCAGGGACCGAGGCTGGAGGCTGGTTTTAATATTAACTCTTCTTTTTTTAGACTCCAGTGACGGTGGAATATTTAACTTTTAACAGGCTCGTCCTCTCTGTTCATTCACGATTAATATTAAATTCACTTTCTTTTTTTGATAAGACACAAAGACAGGACATATATATACACATGCAGAGGTTCAGTCCTCTTAGAACTACAGGGAATCCTAAAGGAAGGGATTTCAAGATTTAATTTTATGAGACTGATGATATTTGAGCAGAAAGAAGAAAAGAAAAGATTGTAATCACCTAACAATGGGAGGTTATTAAAAGGAAGCGTGCAGGAGCTGTTCATGCAGAAAATAAAACATCAGACATTTAATGATCTAATTTAGAGGAGGAGCGAGAGTGAGAAAGAGAAACAGATCAACCTGTTTGTCATCTTCCACTTCCTTTTATGCCCTTTCATCTGGTTTCTGTCGCCGATCAGGGAGATTCTTTGTCTGCAGGTAGTTCCACTTTGAACCAGGTGAGACCAATCTCTCTTCACTTTGAACTGAATGGAGGTAAATGCTCTCAATTATTCAAATGCATCCTATACAGAGGCATGATGAAAACATACAAAACATTCCCCTCTGCAGAACTGACTAAGAAAAAAAAGGAAATACTCTGGTTATATGAGGACAGGCAGCTCAGGGAACTCAAGGCTAACTGCAGAAAACCTGTGTAAACAACAACAACAACGTTTCATTCAAATGTCAAATGTCCAGATAAACTTTAATTTAATGAGAAATGTGCACCTTACTGTCAGCATACATAACATAACATTAAAGGAAGTTACTCTTTAGAAAAAGAAGAGAATTGGCTTCAAGACAGATGGGCAACATGAATTATCTAATGATTAGCAATAAATAAATACATCAGAAAGAAGTTCTGCCTGAATGAATCAGGAAGTACATTAATATTCGTTTTTGTCATCTTGTGTTTATGTAATTTATACAACATCTAGAAGCAGAAATTATTGTTCTATGATTCAAAACGACCTCAGTAACTGTATGAGCATGTGCAGTTGTGATTTTCAGGTGTTTCTTTCCCCTTCTTTTCTGCTTCTTTTCAGGTGTTTTACCTCTCAGGTTATAAACTGTTTTATTTGGGTGAAGAGGCATGAGAACTGTAAAAATAAATCTTCCATGTTTAACCTTTAAACCTAAATCATTTAACTTGTAGTTTTAGGAAACAATGATTGTCAGAAGGATTAAATACATGTGTAGGATGGTTAGTGATGCCTCTAAGCTGCTTTACTGTTAGGAAAGGTTATGCATTTTTTCACAAATCTGCTTTACACTAAAAGTATAATATATTTTGGTGCAGAACAAGTTTTTGTTTCTGTTTGCAAACTCCTGGAAACTGCAGATACTGTGAAGACCCTAAATGTCACAGTAGAGTCTCCTGTTTTAAACAGTCCTTGCAGTGTTTGCAGTGTTTCTCCTCCTCCTGGGTCTCTCTCAAAGCCAGACGACTAAATGTCTAAGCACTGTCTGTCTGTAATGAAACCCTCAGTGTGCCTCGTCGTTTGCAGCACAAATTACTTATTGATATTAAACATTGATTTGTCATTTAGTGTTTGATTGGCTGAGCGAGAGCGGGACAGAAAGACGACCGGGACCAAGCAGCTTCTAAACTAAAAGTGAGAGTAAAGGAGTGTCGGTCAGCTTGATGCACGGGAGGAGTTTCTCCTCTGTCCGTCTCACATGCATCCAATGAAGCAGACGTTCAGATTTTTATAAATTCTCCATACTGGCTGTGCAAGTGGTGGCCTCTGTGTGGTTATTTCACTAATGTCCACAATAAAACATCCTCAGTCAGAACAGACTGACCTGATCAGATGTAGAGGTGGTGGTGTAGACCTTTAATAACCATCTAGAGTCTTGATGTGCTGGTTTCTCTCTGGTTATTGGAATAAATCATCCTCTCTGCTGCACGTGGGGTAAACATGAGGTGGGGAGTTGGACAGAAACATGGAGGTAGAAAAACAAGATGAAGCAAGGTGGACAGAGACGTTGGAGACAATTAATTGAATGAAAGCAATAGAAATAGTCCTGTAACACATAATATGCATGAAAGTTATTCAGGTGATTCCTGATGCTCAGTGTGCAGCCACACAGTCACCAGCAGCAGTAGCCAGTTTCCTCCTGTGTTGGTTCTTGTTCAGCATGTCAGTGGAGCTGTGAATTAAGTTTTAAAGGACGGCACACGCTGCTAATCAGTACACACAGAGAAACCCATTGATCTTACTGCTGTCAGGAGTTTCACCAGGAGAACGAGGCACAAGAGAAACCCCTGGCACACCTAGCGGGGCCACCGCTTTCAGGTGTCAGGTCGTCTGTGAGCATTCATGCCGCTTCTAGTCTCTGATGACAAGAACCAGCTGCAGCCTTCCTTCCCTGGAGGACGTTTACCTGAGCAGGTGCAGGAGCAGACAGCAAGCAGAACGCTGCGTAGCCTCAAAACTAGAACAGCACAGTGCAACGTCTTCTAGGCGCTTTGAGGACATAGAATTACTTTCTTGACTTTTGTTTTGCTCCACTTGTGTTGTTAATGCTGCTTGGTTTCAGGTTGAAGGTTTTATTATTTATTTAGTCTGTAAGCTGCTGGACAAATTTATTTCCTTTGTGATTTCATCCTTGTTAATCAACAAACATCAAACCTTGATGTTGAATTGGCAGCAGCGACTGGTGGCTCATCTGGCTCCCTAGCCTCCAAGCTAAGAGATAGCTCTTCCTGTTTCCCAGTCTTTCATGCAGACACAGAACATGTACCAGATGGACGTCATCGACTGTAGCCTTTGCGGTGCGTTCAAGTGCAACTTTTAGGTCAAGACACAGCAGTAGTTCATTGAAGTCAGTGCGGTGTGTCCCTACAGTAAAAAATAGATTTGCTACAGAGGAACGTAAAAGAACTCCTACACGGTTCAACACTGTTGTCGCTGCAGGCCACGAGGAAGCAGAGGAGCAGCTGCAGGTTTTGTCTGAAACGCCGGCAAGAAGAGAAGCCGCTGAAGAGAAAAAATACTGAGAGAGAAAACAGCAGCAGAGGAGTGAGAGTGAGGACCGACAGGAGAGCAGGGACATTCAGCCCCTGCTGTACACTCAGTCTGTCAGCCTGTGATACGGGCTGCCAGCTCTGGTCGGTCGCTCGGCCTCGGGATGACGCACGGCACAGCAGCTCAGGCGTAATCTGTGTGTCCTGCACATGCAGAGAGTAACCAGAGAGGAATTCACAGAGCAGAGCTATCAGCGTTAATCACGGCTTAAATGGAGGCTTGATGAGTGTAGGATAACGGTCAGAGGCTAATGGCGGCTCATGATGGGAGAGGAGAGTGTTCATTGTCATACGAGTCATAAATGTGTGTGAGGTAACTTTACACCGACTGATAATCTGCTGAGCTGCAGCGGCGGCGGCGGCGGCGGCAGCGTCACAGGACCCAGAATTATTTGCTCAGTGTTTTCCAGAAGGAATATTTCATGTCCACTCTGGAGGTCTGGGACCAGTAGCCTGTCTTGGGGGGTGACGGGGGGGTGAACTGACCCTTTTAAGGGTTTCCATGATGGTGAAAATGTTTGTGTGTGAGTGTGTGCGGGAGTTTTTTTATTTTTTTTATCTTACTCCTGTGCAGTCCTTCCTCTCCAGGGACATCCGTCTGCTCCCAGTGATAAATTAGGTCTCTCTTTCTCTTTCTCGCTCTTTCTCTTTCTCTTTACCTCTCTCCCCTTCTCTTTTTCACACATACCTCTCTCCTGGTGATCTATTGCCCCACCAAAACTCTCTACCCCCTGTCGCCATGGCAACTCGCTGCGGCTGTACTCCTGATAGATGCGCCATCCTGGTTCCTGCATCCCTCCTTTGTCATCCTATTCAGCCCCGTCTCTCTTATTTACTCCTTTTATCTCTTCACCCTCCACCACATTTCATCCCTCGTTCTGTCTCCATTAATTCCTCCATACTCCCCCTATCATTCATTTTTACCAGCATTTCAATAAAGTTCAACCTTTGACACTTTTTATAATAATTTATTGGGTTTTTTTTGCATTTATTCACTCTGTCCCTCCTGGTTTCTTTTTATTTCTTCACATTAATAGCTTTTTATCCCTCGTCCACTCCTCTGTCATGCTTCATCTGCACCTCCCATCCCTCCGTCTAACTCCAACCCTTTCATTCCTCCTTTAAATCTTTGCACTCTCTCATCCATTCTCTACTAGGCAGCTCCTCTCTTCCTCTCCTGGCCTATTTTCTTATTTTATTCCTCCTGCAGGTTTCCTTTAACTCCACCTTCTGTCTTCTCGTCTTTCACTTAAATTCTGTATTAATCTCTTCTGCTCTTCGTGCAAATTGAAGGACAGATTCTAACTTCTAAAACCCGTCCTGTAGTTTTATAGTTTGCTGATGATATTACTTATTTTTTATTTTAACATGACGGCATAAAAGTTTTAATAGGCCACTCTATGCAGCATCCAACACATCAGTTAAATTAAAAACCTTTTAATTTGCATTTTTTTTTTTTAATTCTGTGTCAGTGGAGGTGAGCTCTTCAAATCTAATTCTGCGGCTGAATGTGGGAATCACAGCGGTGGTCCATTAGTCATCGCTCTCGTTTCGGCTCGTCTTCGCTTTCTATCCGTCTTCAGTCTGGAGGAGGTTGGCTGAGGCTCTGCGTGGCGTCGGGAGAAATGAAACAGACCTTTGATAAACCTGAGAGAAGAATCCGAGAAGAAACTGAATTAATAAAACGCCTCCATGTAACGTTGGTTTAGCCAAAAACACGTCCGGTAGAGGTGGTGTGCATAGAAAAGCATCATCAAAGGTTATTAAAAAAGTGTAAACCGGATCCAAAAAACCTCCTGGAAGATAAAGATCCAGATCAGTAGACATGCAATAAAGAACATGCATTGCACAATTACTCATATACCCTGATGCAAACTGTCTGTCTGCAGACTATTTAAGGTCTGTGCATTTGTTATGATTCAGATTTTTGTGTCAGAGTTTTGATTCATGAAGCTTAAATCCTGAGTTTGGCTGCAGGTTCAGCAGCAGCTGCAGCAGCAGTAGTAGTAGTAGTAGTAGTAGTAGTAGTAGTAGTTGTAGTACAGTTGATGTATCAGACTTTAGTGTTGAAAGGAGCACAGAGCCGTGAGCCACAGCTCTACTTACCAGTCAGCCTACATCTCTACTCTCACCTCTGGTTATGAACTCTGGGTAATGACTGAAAGAATAAGATCAGGGGTCCAAGTGTCTGAAATGAGTTTTCTTCACGGTGGTGGGCCTCGCTGTCTTGGATGGGGGGATGGGTTCAAGACACATGGGAAGAACCCACAGTGGAGTTGTTGCTCCTTCACTCAGAGAGCATGAGGAGGAGGAGGAGGAGTACCTGATTAGAATGTCTCTTTTCAGATATGCAAGCCCAGTCCAGGACCTGCAATAGAATTTATACTCTGGGATGAGCTGGAGGAAGCTGCAGACGTGTCCATGTAACGGATTTAAAGACATTGATGCGTTTAAATTGAACCAGAAAAGTCAATATAACCGTGTTGACCTTTAACCGTGTTCAGATAAGACACAGAATCATCATTAAAGTGGATCAGACTGATTGAATTCTGGGCCAGAGGGGCGACTCCCTCCCTCCCTCCCTCACGCAGCTGTTGACTCTTAATGTAACTTGATGGAAAGTCAATCAAATTAGTGCAGACAGACACATCTGAAGTGTCTTTTCAAGGGGCCCATCCGTGGTTATTAGGTGTTCGAACTCAGAAAGAGCTTCTGTTTACTGGCTGTTTGTGTGTACAGCACATTTAAATGTTTGAATACGTTGGATTTTATTAGAGATAATTCACGTCAGCCTTTAGCTGCTTTAGTCTGATATGAGACAACAGCAGCCTGCAGCTACTCATCAGATGTTTTTGGGAACAAACAGATATTTCTGGACGACGACGTGAAGCACATTTCATCCTGACAACATGATTGTTTTTGGTAGATTTGTTCTGCAGGCCCCGGTGGTGGGCTCAGGAACCCCGACAGAATCTGTCACGTCAAACACGGAGCTGCTTCTGTTTGAGGTTTATCAGATGTGGCGTCCAGCGTTTGGACAGATTGACCTTGGTTTCTTCTTTAAATTGGAGCTGTCGTCGTGATACCACAGCTGAGTCTTTACAGCGGAGGATCTTAAAGTAAATGGATGTCTCACCAATCAGAGCCATTTAGTTCAGCCGTTCAGCCACAACATTATGACCACTGACAGGAGAGGTAAATAGCATCCACCATCTTGTGAGAGTTCAATGTTCTGCTGGGAAACTTCAGGACCTGGCATTCATTGGTGTGGATGTTACTTAGACATGTAGCACCCACCTAGACCAGACCAGAGACCTGCACAATATTAGGAAGGTGGTCATAATGTTATGCCTGATCGGTGCTAGTTCACTATCCATGACCACATAAAGCCCCACCCAAATGATGATCAGTTCCCAATGGAGAGACCCAAAATCTCCTAAACGAGGAAAGTTCATATTCTCTGATTGAAAGATTGTGAAGTTATGTCCACGTCTTCTTCTGTGGTTTCTGCAGCATCAACTCATGTGATGTTTCTGCACAGCACGTCTACAAAAGAGCCTTCCTTTAATAATCGCCCGCTGACAACATTCCCCTCCATATCCTCTCCAGCTCTGAGCCGTGCATCGTCCACGTTCACCACAGTCGGTTTGTCAACAGCACAGAGTGTGTTTGAGTGATTTCTCTTTGACTGAGACTAATCTCAAAGCCCTTTTTCCAGCCTGGAGGTTCCTGCTGCATCTGTTATTACGTTTGTCAAAGGTTTCTGAAGAAGCCTCCTGGTGCAGCTGTGAATGAAATGAATGGAGCATTTGTTGTGTTTCATTTCTGCTGCATCGAACAGAGTCACAGCTGATAATATTTAGAGGAAATTCACTCGCTTTAAAGCTTTAAATCTGTTATTTAGTCTCTAGAATTAGACTATATTCTGCAGTTATTCAGACCTGTGAGGAGCTGCTACTGAATTAGTTTTTATAAGGTGGTCAGGATCTTTTGCGAGTTTGGTTTGACTTTCTAAAAGATTAAAGACGTGTAAATACACTCAGAAAAACTCTTTGCGGCTTCTTTTGAGATTTATTTATTATTGCTCAGTGCAAGTGTTTTATATTTTTATGGACTTTGTCTTCGTCCGAACCCAAAAATGAAACTTGAGAAGTGCAACGTTTGAACACAGAAGGCATCAGCAGGTGCTTTCCTCCTCACAAATGTTCAGATACAGAGGGAGACGAAGCGTTCGATGTTCGGTCCATCTGTCCGTCCTTTGGTTTCACGCTGAGGCTTAAATCTCAGCGCTCGGCAGAAATATTCTCTCACACGTTCACAAGCTCCACAGAGAGGAGCTAACCTCGGTCGTAACGTCGATGTGGGCCTGGCTCAGATTAACCGGTGACATTTGAGGAATAGTTCCAGGTTTGCATGACTCCAATAAATACACAAATACAAAAACCAACACCCTCTTTTTATCTGAAGGCCATCTTGATGACTTTCTTCTTCTTCTCTGTGCTCCTCTGTTTTCTCTAAATGTCACTCAGCTTTGTTTTTTTATGTTTTTCCTCTTTGTTCAGAGCAGGTTTCTGTTCACCACTTGTTTTTCCTTTTCATCTAAATTCTTCCAAGCTCAAGGTAAAAGTTTCTTTTACTGACTCATGTAAGACAAAGTGCTGCAACAAGATGCACACAAACACCTGAACCTTTCTAGTCTTCATCCACATGTCCTTAACTTCTTCTTTCTTTCTTTCTTTCATTTCTTTACGTCCTCATCGTCTCTTTTTACTTCTCTGTGTAGCAGTGACTCACTACTAAAATAGTTTGTTTCAGGGTCTCTGCGGAATTATGTAATTTGCTGTGAATCACTCTTTTTTTATCGGCATTTTCCCTCTAGAGTTCAAAAGCTTCTTACACACTTCTTTAACAGAGTCAGTGGTTTTTCCTCATATGAGCGGAGAAAACATCAAATGAACGGAGGAAAAGCTCCGTCCAAAGAAATGAGCCAGGACTGTTTCTGTTAAATGGATTTAAAGGGTAACTACTGTTTTTTACAACCTGGACCTTATTTCTGCCATAAAATACGACCGTTTACTCACCCATATAACTTTGGTGTCATTTGGAGTAGTTCTGACGATATCTAGATTTGCATATATCCATATAGTGGGAGTGACTGGGGCACCGAAACACAGCTTCTAAATAACGCATTATCTGCCACGAAACTCGTTCCATTCACCAATAATTTGTTATGATACATTAGTGCTATTCCCCGTTGAATCCGGAGTTACCTGGACGTCCATCATAAACGAAGTCATCGTCCACAACCTCAGAATCGGAAAAATATTCAGCCATGCTTCAAAAAACTAGCAGTAGCAAATTACAGGTAAACTGGTAAGCGGCACTCAGAGAGATCATCCAGGTCAGAGATAAGTAGGTCAATCCACAGATCTACACCAGAAAGTAAAAATAAAATGGAAGGTTTTTTTAAGCATCAGTTAAATTCACGGTTTGGTCATTTGTAAAAAAAGATTTTCTTGAAAGTATTTGAGGGCAGTTCCTTTAAATTCTCTGATTATTTGGAGAAATTCTGAAATTATGTTCACGTCTTCATATTCCCTTGTGATATTTCTAGACAAAGGAAAGTTAACGTTAACTTCAAATTTTAAGTTTCCCCTCCATATCCTCTCCAGATCTGAGCCGTGCATCGTCCACGTTCACCACAGTCGGTTTGTCAACAGCACAGAGTGTGTTTGAGTGATTTCTCTTTGACTGAGACTAATCTCAAAGCCTTTTTCCAGCCTGGAGGTTCCTGCTGCATCTGTTATTACGTTTGTCAAAGGTTTCTGAAGAGGCCTCCTGGTGCAGCTGTGAATGAAACGAATGGAGCATTTGTTGTGTTTCATTTCTGCTGCATCGAACAGAGTCACAGCTGATAATATTTAGTGACGCAGACTCATAGCTTTAAATCTGTTATTTAGTCTAGAATTAGATTATTTTCTGCAGTTATTCAGATCTGTGAGGAGCTGCTACTGGAATTTGTTTTAGTTCAGTTTAGAAACGTTATTCCTTCTTTAGTTTGTCATCTTTTCTACTTGTGTGTTATTATAATAAGGTGTCAGGGTTTGTTTTCCTTGAAGCTTTTTCTGCTCTGGAGTGTTGGCACGTCTGCTTTGTGTCCTCTCAGTTTGCTTTGACTTTCTAAAATGTGTTTCACGTCTAGTCCAACCTATTTTTGTGGAGTGACTGTCTGTGAGGTGTTAATTGGATTTTAAAGAGTAATTATTTCTTTCTTTCTCTCTCCTCCTGTAGGTGAGCTAGTCGCACCACCCTCAGCTCTACTCGCCGTCCTCGGCCTACTCCCGTCGTCCTCTGCCTCATCCCTTCTATCCTGCTCGTTTCTCGTGGGGAAACCGAGCGCCGCCATGACTCTCTTCGGCTCTCCCGCCCCCTTCCTCCTCTCCCTCTTCCTCTTCGTCCTCCCCTTGCCTCCCTGCCAGTCGGAGTCCCAGCGCAGCGAGTCCAGCATTAACCCCGACATGATAACGTCCTTGCCCTCCACCTTCCCGCCTTCCTTGTCTTACGCCAACAGCACTGTGCCCAGCGGTGTAGACAAGTGCAACCAGGTGACGGTGTGCCAGCCTGGCATCCTGCTGCCGGTCTGGATGCCCAAACAGCCCGGGACCGGTTACAAGGTGGCCAGAGCGGTGGTCTACTTTGTGTCACTCATGTACATGTTCCTGGGAGTGTCCATCATCGCAGACCGCTTCATGGCGTCCATCGAAGTCATCACATCGCAGGTGAGAGGGAGTGAATGTGGGAGCAGATGTCTGGTGTTTAATTATCCATTATCCATACAGCCACATAGTTACGGGGGTTCAGAAGTTATGAAATCATCATCTTCAGCAAATCTGACAAACCTGAAACAAACATATTTGATTGTTTGCATGATTGTTTGCAGGAGTCAGAAATGCAGAAAATCCCCGACTCCCACATATGAAAACACATCCTGACCTCTAAAATGTCCACCTCTCTTTTGGCCTCGACTGTATTCACTATACAAACACCTTTGCTAAAAAGAAATCACCATCATGTTTCTGTAAAAGCTGGACGTGTACACACTGCTGCCAGAACAGAGCTGAGCTGGAGAAAGGGTTCATTTCTTTTTCTCTTGAACAAGGGCAGCACATAGATGTGGCATGATAGTAAGCTACAGGCCTATCACCAGCTTCATTAAAAAAAATACAATAAAATAGCAGTACCTCTCCTGCTGAACATGTTGTAAAAGGCCAAGGCCAAGGCCACACTCAAAAATGAATCCAAATCCTCAATGGGAATGAAAGCAAATGCATTTTAATTCTGCTCTCAGTCTTGTCTTTGTGAATATTCTGGTGTTCAGCTTTAGTTTCAAATAACTGAGAGAGATGTTGATGCAACTCTTCATTTTGGACGCTGTGGTTTATTAATTAATCATCCATTGGAATCGCTAACTTTCTGATGCTGCTTCAACATCAACTGATCATTAGAGCAGTCATTTAGTGCAGGAATCTCTTATATGACAATGTTTTCGTTAGTGTACCTAATGAATTGGCAGGTGCTCTAGCTTGCAGTGTAGTCATAAATGATCTGTTAGCACTCGTTCTGTTCAAGGGTAGTAAACACACAGGTTGGTGTGATGGTTTTGCAGTGATGAGGATGTGTGTGTGTCTCTGGTGGCCTGTAACAGTTCAGGTGTTAAAGTTATTCAGTCATAAGCGCTGAAGAGAAAGAGAGGAGAGGTCCTCAGAGGTTTGAAGAGAGGCTGATGTTCTGTGTGAGAGAGGAGGACGAGGAGGAGATGTGAAGGACGGGAGGGAAAGAGAACATAAAGGAGAGAAATGTGGAACACAGTGTACTATCAGCCTCGTTAACAGTCCTGGTTTAATAGGACAGTAGAACAGGACATGGACTCAACATGTACAGATGTTGTGTTTCTACAAGAGCTGTCTTCCTCTGTCCAGCTCCTTCCCTGGGCTCAGTGGATACATACTGTATAGACCATGTACAAATACAGGACCATGCACACAAGGAACCACAAGGACTGGATGAAATAATAATGTTATATTTGATGAAGGTAACAACAGGCGCTGCAGACCAAGGCCAAGGAGGCACGAGGATATGTGAACAATAAATAAGAAAACAGATGAATGAACAGACAAACTGACAAAGGAAAAGGAGGACGAACAACCGACAACTGGTCGATAGGACGTGAGGGAAATGGATGGAGGGATGAGGGTAGACAAAAGAATAAATGAATGATGGTCTTTGGATGCAGAGGAACCTGAAGAGTGGAAGCTTTGGCTCCTTGTCCCTCTGGTTCCTGTAATGAAAGATAGAAGTTGACATGGGGCATGGTTAGGGTTGCCAACTCCCTGAAATATAAATAAGGGACACCTCATTGGCAGGGTCGGCCGACCCGATTGCCTTCACCCTTCCCGGCTTGGTGAATTTCCATGTAAAGCTCCCTGTTATTCATTTTACACACTATTTTTGATTCTCACAGTAATACGGGACAAAGTCAGTGCATCCTGCTTCAGCTCAATACGGGACGCGTACTTTCGTTTCTAAAGACGGGACGATTCCGTTTTTCAAGGGACGGTTGGCAACCCTTGGCATAGTCTTGTTCCAGAAGTTATAATAACTTGCGTCAGATAAAACTGGTGGTTGGGGCGTAAACACAGAGAACAGAGAACATAATAATAGATCTGGTAGCAGATGGAAAATGAAGGGTTAATGGAGGAAAGAGTTCATCCATCCTCCTCAAGGTCAATGTAAATGAATGTCCAGCAGCATATCCCACAATCCATCACTGTGGCAGCCATGGCAGCTGTTTTAGTATCATGGTCATTAACAGACTCTAGTCATCTAAACACCACCCACAGATTTTTTAAATCCCAGCTCATCATCAGCCTTTTAGAACTGACGACTTGAATGAAACGTATTTGTTAAACCCAACAAGTCTAGTTTCTCTTGTTTCAACTTTGTTTATTTTTTATTTTTGGAGATGGAGGTTTGATTCCACTGCTGTGTCCTTGAGAAAGAAAATGAACTTTTATCGTCATGAGCCCAATTTACAAAGGACTGGTTTTACCTGGGGACCTTTAGTAACGTGTAATAATAATCTTGTTCAAAGTAAAATCATACCACGAATTACCAACACAAAGGTCCTGAGATAAAACTAATGCAGAAAAAAGCTCAAAACCATCAGGGGAACGAAACTCCACAAGATTCAATGATGTTTCTGCACAATACCTGTTTAGATATTATTAGACTGACGCGTTTCAGCTCAAGGCGTTCATCAGATGCCCCTGATGAAGGCTTGACCTTTCTACAATTTCTTTTCCTCCTCCATGCCCCTTGGTGGCAGGTGAAGTCGTGCCAGAAATACAACTTTTTCTGCAGAATTCCTGTTAGTCAAACTTCCTCTTAAAGTTTATCTAATACTGTTTGCAGCTCTTCTTTGATGGTTACTGCAGCTCATGTGGACTCTTCGTCATCCGCTATTTATTCAATATAAAGCGTAGTGTCAAACTACAAGGTTCATGTTTCCCAATGTACAAACCAGTAATTTCTGTATAACGTTTGATCTAATAACTAACAGATTTTTCAAGTCAAGTCAAGTCAAGTCACGTTTATGCCTGTTCGTGTGTTTGTGTCCACAGGAGAAGGAGGTGACCATCACTATGCCGAACGGGGAAACGTCTGTGGCGACAGTTCGAATCTGGAATGAAACTGTGTCCAATCTGACGCTCATGGCTCTGGGCTCCAGCGCTCCAGAGATCCTGCTGTCTGTTATAGAGGTATCCTCACCAACACACAAACTCGTTCCTTTAACATAAGGCGTTCCCTATCCCTGACCGAATTGTAACCTTTAACCTAAAACCAAGTCTTAACATGTTGTAAACCTCAAAAAGTTGAGGGATCCAGAAAAAATGTCCGCACAAGGACAACGTGGCCCCACAACGTTAGTAATACACAAGACTCTGGTCCACACAACGTGAGAAAAACAAACACACACAGAGTACAGCCTTGCTACCACATGCTGATTCATTGATTCTCTCTCCTTCCAATTTCATCAAATACTCTCTTTATGTTTGAGCTGTGTCTGCACACCCATCATTTGTACAATTTGCTTTTCTGAAACAATCTGTTTAACAAACATGAAATGTGTTGTTTTTAAACAAGAGCAACACTTGAAGCCATGTTGTATTAGTTTAAACGTCAGGCTCTGTCTTTTCTTCATCGAGCAGCTGGTCACCAACATCCTCCTCCTCCTCCTCCTCCTCTGCAGGTGTGTGGTCATGAATTCGAGGCCGGTCAGCTCGGACCCGGGACCATCGTCGGCAGCGCCGCCTTCAACATGTTTGTGATCATCGGCATCTGCGTGTGGACGATCCCCAACGGAGAGTCGCGCAAGATCAAACACCTCCGGGTGTTCTTCATCACCGCCTTCTGGAGCATCTTCGCCTACATCTGGCTCTACCTCATCCTGTCTGTCATGACGCCGGGAGTCGTGGAGGTGAGACGGGTTTTAAATGAATCCACTGACATGGAGGTCAAGTGACACATCTGAGGTTATCAGCTCAGATGCTAACGGCTCAGACATTTTTATGATTCACCACATGAAGCTCTCAGTTTTTCTTGCAGTAGTAGAGGTATTATTGACAAATCTAAATTTGTCATATCTAAGGATTATAATATTTTGGTTGTACCTGCTGATGCTGGTAATGATGATTCTCAATGTGTGGCACCAGGATCATATTTGAAGTGGTGATGTGACATCTTCTCAGGTGTGGGAGGCCCTGGTGACCCTACTCTACTTCCCAGTCTGCGTCATCCTGGCTTGGATCGCCGACCGCCGCCTGCTCTTCTACAAGTACATGGGCAAGCGTTACCGCGCCGACAAGCGCCACGGCATCGTCGTGGAGACCGAAGGGGACCTGTCGCCGAACAAGGGGGGCATGGAGATGATCATAGACGGCAAGTTCCCGCCGCGAGGGGGCGCCGTGGTTCCTGCGGAAAACTGCGGGGGCGGGACTCAGGACGGCACAGCGGGCGCTGCGGCCAACAACGTCGGCGCGGGAGCCATGGCGACCGGAGCCGGGGGCAACCTGCCCAACTCCAACAGCACCATGGTCAATGTGGAGAGCAGCAAGGAGCTGGACGAGAGCCGCAAAGAGGTGACAATGACAAACTGCTGACGTCACATAAATATAAATCCTGTGTTTGATATAATACGACAAACTGCTCCCAGATGACTGGAGGCCTCAGTGTCTTAACTGGAATTAAACAATGTTGGCCTAAAGGGGAGCAACATTTGGGATGTTAACCACCAGGCAGGGCTACACAAACTTTGGCTTCACTTTTGAGGAGCTGTCATGGCGTCCACTCATTTTACAGGCTATAGTCACACCCTAAAAGCTGACAAGACTCCAACATTTTTACTAAATAGATAGCTGCACTGACTGCTTACTAGACTTCAAACCTCCTCGGGTTGCAGATTGTTGTGTTTATTATTTCATAGATGACTAAAGCTAGATGGTTGGTCCAATCCGGGTATTTTTTTATAAATTGTTGTGAAAGATGATGGTGGTTCTGTCTGAAATGCGTCAGGCCAAAACAGTGGCGTTCCTTGGTTGTGGGGGGCCCTAACCTAGATGTACATGTCCCTGCATCTCTAAACGTACACTGTGATTAGATTCTTGATCAACTTGACAATCTCTCTGTAGAAAGACCGGGACCTCTAACCCCCAAACCCTAAACCCAAAATGAAACGTGACACAAACAGAGAAATAAACTGCTGCACAAACATTTTGAGTTAGAGAAACGAGTAGGACTTAATTAGGAGTTAATTTAAAAATATCTGCTATGCATTTTATCAATGCATCAGAGTTGAGACTTTAACCAGTCATTGTTGTGCTATGTCCTAGACTAATGAGACATGAAATACAATCCAGGAAGTCATCTTAAAGTAACAGACTCATGAGTGTGAAGGGTTACAAAACAGTACAATACTCACAGACAGCTCTGCAGCAAGTGTTTGATCCTTTTGATCCACATTCCTGAGTGGTTCTACCAGACAGGTGTACTTTCATGTTTTTGATCCGTGTTTGCAGCACCTGGTCAGAAGACCCTGTGTTGTTTTGCACCTGCACCTGCTTTGGCATCTTCACATTCAGTTAGTTGGAGGATCTATACTCCTTGTGTTTTTTAGTATTTCTAGAATCTCATTCAACTCATTTTATTTATTTTTTCTGTTCTGTAGGAAAACACATTTTGTGACAGGGGCACAAACTAATGAAACGTTTTCCTGGAGGAGAAAATAAAAAGAAAATGTGACAAATGGTTCCAGTTTAGTTTTCTATTTCCTAAAATGATGCACGGATGCTTTCCTATGCACTTCATATCATTTTAGTGAACTTTTAATACTTTACTTGACCGTTGAGGTAGTTGCCACGGTAACCTGATGTAGACTGATGGATGGAGGGTGTAAAGATTTGCGGCCAACACCCTCAGAGAGCTGGTGTCTAATCTGTGTCTAGTTACGGGATAAACTGGATAAGTTCCTCCCTCCACCGCCTGCTGAACAACAAGAGTCGAGTGCACTCCACCTCTGCATTTTGCTATTCGAGGCGACTGTGTGGGCAGAAACCTACAGCTGCAGTCTTTTTCGGCTTCACTTCCTCTAGCAGATGTTTCATTGAATTAAAGCTGTGACACATTCGGGAGTTGCCATCTACCGACTAACTCTCAGAAAAGTTCTTCTCTCTTTTCTGACCTCACTCACACAAAACCCACGCCTATGTATTCACCAAATCAGTGCTTCTCAGAGTGGACAGTGTGGCTCCCTGTAGGCTGCAAAATGTGGCGAAATGTGCTGTCCAATGACCACTTGTTAAATTAGAGGGTAAAATGAATGCATTAACTCAAAGGGAAATCTCTGAGGACTACGACTCGGGAGGAGACTTATGTTCCAGCAAGGCAGTGACCCAGAGCAAAGATCACAAGGTCCACAGACATGGTTTAAAGACTACAAGGTGAATGTTCTGGAGCAGACCAGTCAAAGACTTGACTCGGCTTCTTCTTTGAAAGAGCTGTTCACATCCAATCCCTGTGCAACCTCTTACAACTCAAGCAGATTTATAAAGAAGAATGGAGTAAAATTGTGAAGGCTTTTAGTCTGATTGAGACCTGTCCACACAGACACAGAGGTGCACCTGCTAAATACTGACTTCAATGATAAGAAAAGATTTAGATAAGAGATTTCAACACTGTGTTATAAATTTAAGGATTAACAGCAAGCTCCCATTAAAATACCATCAAACTTCTGATATTAAATCCTTTAACACATGCTAATTTAAATGAATGAGCAGATATTATCTCACTACTGATATAATACATTAATATTAAACCTGATTTATTTGCACATCTCTGCAGATTTTAATGGGATGAGATGACCAAAAAAGGTGTAATTTGAAGGTTTGCTGTGGTTTAATATATTACTGCTTTAGAGAAAAGAAATTAATTCATTCCTTCACGTTCAGAGCTGGTAAACAAACAAGAACATGTCAGCTTAGGCGCATAGGCAACGGTTAAATGTGTGATTGTGGAGAGGATTAAAAAGGCAAAGTGAACATAAGATAACAGTTTATTATAATTGCAGATCATTTTATTTGACGGTTTAAGCCTTTTAAGGAGCTGAGATTTTGTTGAAACAAACATTATCCTCCCATCAGGCTGCAGAAACTGAAAGTGATAAGACTACAGGGCCCCGTTCAGACCTTGCATTAACATCCGACCTGGATAATCTGATCACAAGTGTCCACCTTTAAGCACCTATATTCACACTTGGCATTAAAATCTGTCTCCACATGCGTCCCCAGACAACACTTGAGATCTGATCTGTGGTGGAGAAGAATGTTTTAACATCTGCTGATGTTTCTAATGGATTATTTATCTCCGTCCTGACGTTAGTTATTTTAGAGGCAAAGCTCAGATTATAACTGAATCCTGGAAGCTTACAACCTCCATCTGCTTCCATCTTGAAGCTGAGAAAGAAAAGTCTGACTGCATCTTCCCAGTAATGCCGATTTATTTTACTGTTGTTGTTTTCTGAATGAATGAGACAAAACTACCCTGTTGAGTAGGTGGTCTTTAATGTGACCCAGGACTCACTGTATCGCAGATGTGTCTCAGACCACCTCCACATCAAATCACTCAATTGTTGCTGCGTTTAAAGCTGGTCGCTCCAGAATGAGTGTTTGTGAGAAAAGCCATGTGTGTATGAATGTGTTTTTGTGCAGATATCTGAAGTGTCCTCTTGTCTCTCCTCCAGGTGATTCGTATCCTGAAAGAGCTGAAGCAGAAATATCCGGACAAAGAGCTGGACCAGCTGGTGGAGTTGGCCAACTACTACGCACTGCTGCACCAACAGAAGAGCAGAGCCTTCTACCGCATACAGGTAACACACACCTCATAAACAGTCCCTGAGGTGAACGCACAAGGTTGTCCAGACCTATAAAAGGGACATAAAGTAGTTCAAGGACTCCATGAGGTCTTGTTTTTGCAGCTCATTTCCGACCTTGTCTTATTTTTAACATCTGTCTCCCTCCAGGCGACTCGTATGATGATCGGCGCCGGGAACGTCCTGAAGAAGCACGCGGCCGACCACGCTCGCCGTGCAGTCGTACCCGACGAAGAAGCGCCGGAAGATGACGACCTGGGGATCTGCAGCCGCATCTCCTTTGAGAGCGCCCACAGTCAGTGCATGGAGAACTGCGGCGTTCTCACACTGGCAGTGGTTTGTCAAGGTAGTGTGGTCATATCTAAATCTTTCAGAGGTCTTTGATGAGTTTCATCGTTGAAACGAGTCGTAACTGCAGTTAAAATGGATGCAGCTGTAGCACTGACCGTAGATAAAGATGGACAAACCATCTTGGCAGTGCCTGAGTCCACCTAACTCCACCTAACAGATTGTAAACATGTTTATTTCTGCTGTAAAGTTGCCTACATTACCCATGATGCAAATCAACTACCAGCAGACCAGTCAGTGATTTGAGTCTTTTCTGCTATCAGCGTTTCACGTCACAAAAATCGTCAAGGCGTCCATATTTCTGTACAGTCTAACAACGCTGCTGCATAATTAGTATTTGTTTATACAGTTACAATGATTTCTAACAAACTTTCAACATGTTCTAAATGATTCTAGGTTGACTAAATGACTAAGTTGTGTTTCTGCTGTTCAGGGGGTCTGGGAGAGAACACCTTCTACGTGGACTACAGAACAGAAGACGGTTCGGCCAACGCCGGCTCAGATTATGAATACAGCGAAGGAACACTGGTGTTCAAGCCTGGAGAGACTCGTAGAGAGATTAAGGTGAGTTAGATAAATACTAGACTGACTTTAGGCATGGCTGGTGAGCTCTGACTGTCACAGGTGTAGCGTGGAATGGAGGAACCAAACACAAGACGCAGTTAGAGAAGGCTATATGAACGACAAAGTGAGTTTAATGAAGTGATGAGCAGGTAGAGTCCAAAACACAGGTTCAGTCTGGACCAGGGACAAGGGGAAAGACAGAGTTATGAATACACAAGCGCCAGTGGTGGTTCCGTCACCAAAGCCTTCTCTGCTGGCCTAAACCTGAGCCTTCACAATTAAAACTGCAGGCATAAGGTCGGAAGGCATTGAAGACCTAGGTGGAAAATACACAACAAGTGCTGCTGGGAAACAAAAAGGATGTGGACCATAAACCAACACAAAAGACAAGGCTACATTTTCCAATGTTCCATTGCATTTTCCAACTTTTTCTGTAAAAATAAATATAGAAACTGAAAAGCATAAAGATTGCACCTAAACTTCAAATAGACGCACTGTCTCTGATTATTGTGAGAAACATCCTGAGCTGAGTTTAATTTAATTACATAGAATATCCCACTAATCCTGATCATCTCAAACTTGTTATTCCTGCTCATTTGTTTTCTAAAATATCTTCTGAAAAACACTGAAACCCTTCATTAACACAAGTGGTTTTTAAATTGCAAGTGAGGGTTAATTCTCTGGTTGCATTATCTCAGTCTTGCAGAGTTACTTTAATTTGCTTTTTCAGCTTGAATGAAATGTTCTGCATATTTTTCAGACACTACGTTTTCATATTTTTGCTCAGTTTTAGTAAAAAGCTGTTCACTGTGGAGCTAAATACAAACTCGACAGACCTGTTAGAAATTTCTGCTGTCCTTCATAACGACAGGTCTGAGTTTGACAGCGAGAGAATATTAAAACATTAATTCAAGGACCTTGGAGATGAGATGAAACATTAATGGCGCCTAGTCGATCACATACATTATGGAACAGCTCTGTCAGTTCAGCCCAAAAACTCAGAGCTCGGCCTTGTCTTTGCTGAAACGTTGGAAATAGAAACAGATTTGAACGCAGCAGATTTAGAAACAGTGGACGTGCGGCCCGCTCTTTGGTTCTTTGGTCGGAGTTCTGGGCCGAGACAAGTTTAAACTTCATGGAGGTTCATAAAAATGCTGCAGGCTCCTGAACAGCCGGCAGCATGGCGGGAAAATGTGGGACGATGTCGGAGGAGATCAAAGCGAGGAGAAAGAGGAGGGACGATGATGAGATACATAATGAAAGTCACAGCAGGAGACGCAGAGGGAGGCTGAGGGAGAACAGATGCTAAGATTCAAGGAGGGGACTGAAACATACACCGATCAGGCATAACATTACGACCACCTTCCTAATGTTGCGACTCATCAGAGAATGGACATGGGTCTTCTGAGGGTGTCCTATGGTGTCTGATCAACAGAAAATGTTGTTAGTGGGGGGTCTTTGAGGGGAGGGGCCTCTGTGGATCATCCCACAGATACTTGATCAGTTTGGGATCTAGTGAATTTGGAGGCCAGGTCAACACCTTGTGCTGTTGAGTTGTTCCTAAAGCGTTTTGTGGCTGGAGTGTCATCAAGGAGTGTCATTGCTATGGGGTGGGGGTGCCTGGTCTGGTCTAGGTGGGTGCTACGTGTCTTAGTAACATCCACACCAATGAATGCCAGGTCCAGAAGTTTCCCTGCAGAACACTGAACTGTCACAGCTGTTTCCCGCAAACCCCGTCAAAGATACAAACTCCTGTGAAACAAAGTGTTCCTGTAAATCTGTCACCTGCAACTGTTAAAATGTTCTGATCTGATGCGTGACACAGAAGAGAATTATTTTCACTCCAGGTTTTTATTCTCCCTTAGTGCATTTTAATTGAATAATTTTACCTTTAAAAGTTGATGTGTTTCCTCCATTGTTATTCTGTTCGTATTCCTGCAGCCTCGCAAGCTTTTTGCATTAATTCCTCAAAGTTAGCAGCATCAGAAATGAACATTTAACAGCTCAGATCAGAGCATACATCAATGCTTCCCAGAGCCCAAGCAGCTGACACGGCAGACTGAATCAAGCCTTCAAGGTGGATCTGTGGCAAAGAAACCACTAGTGAGGGAGATGAAAGAAAGCCTCCAGCTGAGTTTATTGAAAGGAACGAAGGAAAGAAATACAACACGTTCTCAGCATGAATCCTTCAAGACTGTAGGAAAATCTTCCCGGAGTCGCACTCATGATTTGTCATCAATCAGTCAAGCTGCTGTTAGTGGAGTCTATGCTGCATCCATTTAATTGTAGACTAATTCATCTCCACCCCCAAATTATCTGATTGGTCCAGCAGATCTTTGCAGGAGTATAATGAGTTCCTAACAGAGAGGCTCCAGACTAACTTTCCTTCACAAAATCTTTGTGAGCGGAATTAGATGAAGGAGTAAAGGAAAACTTGTATTGCTTCTCACAACTCAATGATCCACTTCACTGACTTTTGATTGCAGATGTTCCCAAACTTTCTTTCTAATGCCTGAACTCTGTATCAAACACCACAGTAAAGATTTCTACTATCAAAGCTAGAGTATTATATTTTAAGAGCGCGCTATGCTGCATGAATTAAAAGCTTTGACTGGTCCATCTAGCAGTGTTTAAAAAGGTCAACTAGAGGATTTCATCAATCACTGAGACGGTCTGAAATGAGCAGTAAAGTAACTGAACTTGAATCCCTCATATTCCTGTAATTGTCATTCACAGTCTCTGTTTTCTACCCATCAAATATAAAAAGAGAGCTGTTCGAAGTCCTCGCTGTCAACTCTTTGTTGCATCAATAAAAAAAAGGAGATAATCATCTCATCTTCACGTTACGAATGAAAGAATGTCATTTGCAACCGCGGCTGCAAACGAATCCAGCAGATAAATAATTACACTTCTGATTTGTCTGAATGTCTTATGCACAGTATGAAGTCCCTCAGTGTCGAAGTCAAGTGTGACTAAACGGCTCCATGTCTCATAATAAAACACAAAACGTTCTTTCTTCAGGGCTGCGATGCGTGAAAAGTTGAAAAGTTAAATTAACTGTTCACGATCTCATGCTGCATCCTGAGCAGGCAGAGCGGCCTCAACAGTAACAGAAATGAGAGTCAATTATGCACAATTATATCTGATGATCTGAGTCATCATCACTTTGTACTTTTATTAACAATAAATAGAAATTAATTTTTTTGACTTTGCAGTTTATTTGCCAACTAATCAATAGCAGTTCACGCTGATAAAAGAGCTCCAGAGCCAGATGCCAATGATGAATTGTACAATTACCTATTTATTTTCTCATATTTCGTCCATTAACACGTTCACTCACACATTTAAACTGCTTTGTTTATCTGAGAAACACAAACTAAAACAGAGAAAAAGCCGCTGGACCTCGTATTTCAGAAGATTTGTCCAATAAATATGTTAAATAAAGCTTGATTTATTTTCACATGAGTGCAGTTACTTGTTAAAGCGACTAAAATCAGTGTGACACTGTAAAATGTTTGACTTGTAGCAGTAATTGGTGGACAAATGGTTTTGAAGCTCAGTGTGGCATCTCTGGTCGTCTCCATCTTGGGAGTGCCTGACTCCACCTAACACCCAGCTAATTCAAGTATCGGAAAAGGTGCGTTTTACAAAAATTAGCACGCATACAGTTGCACTCATCAATGGAGAAATTGGAACATGTTTATTTCTTTTATAAAGACATTTTAACATGGAGGTCTCACTTTTGGAGCCTCTGGTGGACGTTAGAGAAACTGCGGTTTAAGTAGATGAATGGTTTTGAAGCTCAGTGTAGTGTCTTTAGCCGTCGCCATCTTTGCAGGACCTAACTCCACCTAACTCCCAGCTAATTCATGTATGGGAAAAGATTTAAACAGGTGCGTTTTATGAGAAATATCACTGTATGGTTGTCACGAATGGAAAAATTGGCTTTAGAGGGTAAAACTGTTTTAGTACCAGGCTGTAAACACTTTTATTTCTGCTGTAAAGACGTTTTAACATGAAAATCTATGTAACTCGCTTTTGGAGCCTCAGGTGGACATTAGAGGGACTACAGTTTAGCACTTATTGACTTTACATAAAGGTGGACGAATGCTTTTGAAGCTTAACTTCGTGTCTTTGGCCGTCTGCAGCTTGGCAGGGCCCAACTCCACCTAACTCCCAGCTAATTCAAGAATGGGAAATGATTTAAACAGTTGCGTTTTATAACAAATATCCTCGTACAGTTGTCATGAATGGAAAGATTAGCTTTAGAGACTAAAACTATTTTAGTACAAGACTGTAAACATGTTTATTTCTGC
>JASGAT010367722.1:0-22880 GCA_030220025.1 Chelon auratus | reverse complement strand
GATGAAGGCGAGACAAAGATGAAGAAATATGTGCTCTATATTGAAATACGGTGGCTGAAAGTTGTGGAGGTGAAAACAGTGAGGCAGGAAGAGAAAAAAAAAAAAAGAGGGGATGGAGCTGGACAGAGAAAGAGAGCGAGGGAGTAGACCAGACAAGTATCTGACACCTGAACAGATTGCTTCTGTTGTGTTTTCTACTCTCAGCTCCTGACTCCGACGGACTGTTCTTCACACCCAATGTTATTTACCTTGTAAACACGTGTGCAGTGTTTATACAGAGTTATCTGTGACCTAGAATAAAACACAACCTCCCCTCACTCCTGATATATTGCTCTCTGTCTTCTGAAGCAGGAGGAGCTGAAGTGTCCTGAATTTTAGTCTCTTTCGTGGGTCAGAAATAAAGTTTTCTTCTACAAAACTTCAATTCTTTCCAGAATTGAGGCTTTGAACACAACATTTGGATTTCATATTGGACAGCCCTACAACCGATCAGAGCAACAAATTATTTGACGCATGCTTCTCGACAAATGCTTGAACTGTTAACTGTTTGTCCTTTGTAAAGTTTCTTTTCTGTCGATGTCTTCTAAACAGACACAACAGCGGAATCTGAACTTCTCTGACGGCGGCCACTTTGTTGTAAACAAATTGAACTCAGCGGCGCTCACTCTTCTGCGCCCAAGCGATTTGATTGGCCCTGGTAGATCTTCCCTGGGGAGTATGTACTCGGAACAGACCGTGTCTAGGCCGAAATTCCCCCACTAACATTTTATGTCCGGAGTAACCTCGGGTTGCCATCCAGGCTGGACCTCTACAGTCCTCATGATACAAATAAGTGGCACATTTCATCAGACCTAACCTGCCTTCTAAATGACTACTTCCAAAACATATACTTGGGTTGTCAACTTGTGTCTCTGAGATGACCAGTGACGATCAGAATTGACTTTATTGGCAAGCACATACTAATAATGGTACATACTAATAATAGTAAGCATAGTGACAGCAAATAGGAAGAAGATAAAAATAACTAGAAATATATCCAGTATGTAAAATATTCAGTGTAGAATTTATTCATTTTTCGAATGTCTTGTTCAAAACTGGTGTGAAAAAGTCCCATTTAATGTGTTAGGTCAGTCCAACATCTGAGCTTTTTAATATGTGAAGCTGACTCTAAAGAAGTTCTGAACCTGTAAGTCTTTGCTTTTTAACCTCAAAAACGCTGACAGCGACCAGCATAACAGCACCACCTAATTTTCTCCGCTGTCACTTTGAAGCGTTCTACATCACCTGAGAGAAACTGATTTTGCAACGCCCATGTCAGTGCCTCTTCAGTTTCAGAATAATTACACGTTCAGCTACATAACAGATGGATGGCACGCTGTCTGCTTTATGACCACCTACCGTGTGTCCCAGAGTTTCAACAATAGCTGAATATTACCTTACCTCACCTGTCTTATGTTTCTGTTTTTTTTTCTTTTCTTAATTAAAACAAATTTAAAAGTAAGGCAAGAATACTTCCACTCATTACTGCCATTAATCTGCTTCTGTGTCTGTTTGTTTTTCAGTTTTCTCTTGCTACCTCTACTGTGTTACCTTTTAAATGTTGAGATTATGCTTCTTGTTTTTCCTTTCTGCCATCCACTCCTCACCCACAGCCTGTCCCAAGCCCATCTTTGCCAGCTCATGGTGGCAGAGAGGGGGGCGCCGCCAGGGTGGTGGGCCCTGCTTGTTTGGTAAGAGTGCAACCTGAGAACAGTGTACAGGGGCTTGCTGCCTTGTGAGTTCAAAATACTAGTCAGCCTGTGTGGCGTGGTTGTCTTGAAGCCCTTCAGATGTGCGTGCTTTGCTCGTCCAAGAGGCATCAAGCGCATCTCGAAGCGTTTTCAGAAGCGTTTAGAATTTGCCGTGCTTTCACCCTCTCCACACCGCTCTTTTCTTTGGGCTCTCGTCCGTCATCCGCTGTAGTGTGATTGTCTGATTTTGATGGCTGTTCTTCCCAGCTCCCCCCTCCCTCTTTTGGATTAGAGTTAGGCTAGAAGCGCAAAGTAAAGATTCTCTTGTCTCTCGACTACGTGAGATGAGAGCAGATGTTGCAGTGCGTGCTTTCACACTGCACGGCGCAGACACTAACCGTGCGTGTGTGTGTGTGTGTGCTTGTGTGTATTCTACAGTATGAGTCATCAGGTCTGGGCCTTATCAGCAGCAGACTGAGAACCACACTGAACCGGATCCAGGAGAATCTCATTGACATGGTAAGACTGCAGCTCTCTCTTTCCCGCTTCCTTTCCTCTCTGCCTCACCTTCTCCTCTCCTCACTCTCTTTCTCTTTTACCGGCGCCCGTTACCTCGGCGCCCGTCTCATTTTCTGTCACAAACATGCTCCCTCCACTCTATAACCTCTTTCCTCTTTACACCGCTCCCTTTAGTGCTTGTCCATCCATCCTGACCGTACAGTAGGTCTTGCGAGGGCCCGCAGCCGGTGTCGCCGCAAAATGCATTATGGGTCGTCATTATCTGGCCCGTGGTCACCCACGCTGCAGACCAGGGTGGATGTGTGTGTTATTCCATTAGGGCTCTCAATCACTACTCCCTCCTGTAATACTGCATAGTGACAATTAGTGTGGCACAGTACACACTGTTCACTTTTTGTCTAATATCTCTCTGCGGTCTGTCTCCGCTCTGCTACATGATGATACATGGGACAGCCTTTAATTTGTCTCCATATCTGGCAGCCTGTTTCAAAGAACCCATACCAGGACCAGTGGCACTAAAGTTTTGCTCTCTTGGAGCGGGATATGAACGCTCTTAATATTTTGGCTTCTTTTCATTGTTTCAGCGAGATAAAGCAATGAGTTTTGTCCCTTGAGTCTAATTATGGTGGAAGTGCTAATGAATGGCTCGCTGAACTCTCTCTGTTTTTTGTCACTCTCCCTTAAATCCAAATGTAAACACCAAGAATTAGCAAGCCTCTGTGTCCATTTAAAAATGTAATTTGCATATATGCCTGTTGTGAAGTGTCCAGTTCCGCAGCTCGATGAGCAAATATGAATCCCAGAGCTGCTGTATTTGGAAAGTCTGGACAGCAATATTACTTATGCGCAGTTAAATTAACATTTTATCATATGTCGCAAATTGTTATTGTTTATTTTTCATTTTCTAAGACCCTGTAGGGCTTTCTGTCTGTTTCTCACAAATATCCTGACTAATTTAGTCTGTACGTTCAGGGTGACACCCATGGGACGAAATCCGGGGGCTGAGCAGCGTAGGTACAAAAAACTGCAATTTCTTGAATGCCCTCTTGAGATTGGTTCCACGAGGAAGCCAATCCACATAGACCTCCATGTTAAAAATATTTAAATTTCACAGAAAGAGATAAGCATGTTTACAGCTTGGTAGAGAAATTGATTTTGTTCTCTTGAGCTTATTTCCCAGTTTTATATAACTCACCTATTTAAAGCAGTGTTCATTTTCACAGTCACTTTAATTTAATTTAGTCTTAGTCCTAGGCTGTTACATACTCACTCGAACAGAGAAATGTGTCCGTTTTCTCAAGGCGGCAAGAACAAGAGCAAAGTTCGTTCCGGCCAGGTCATTTACAGTTCACAGACACGCTCAATTTCTGACCAATCACAAAAAGTATTGCTCACTCACCTCTATATATGGTCTCACCTGTACTTAGGTTTTGACACTGTAAATATTGTCCATATGCTGTATAAAACAGCCTGTACCATACTACTTATATACCACACTATTTATGCCACGTGCACTTACTGCCTATTGCACTTCTGGTTAGATGCTATACCGCATTTCGTTGCTCTGTACATGTGTATTGACAATAAAGTTGAATCGAATCTAGTCTAATCTAATGGTTGTCGGACACCACAAGAGAAAAACTTTCTGCCCAGGTGACATGTCGCGAAGCTGCGAGAACAAGGGCTGTGGGAACAGAATGACGTCATTCTCTTCTCACAGCCCTGGGAGAGAGAACCAATATATCTGTTCTTGCATATGCGACAAGCTTTAGTCATCAGATAAAAATGCTTATTAGTCTTAGTCACATTTTAGTCATTTTTATCTTTCATAGTTTCAGTCATGACAAAAAGTCATTACATTTTTGTCAGCTTTTAATTATAATATTTAGTCAAGCTTCAACTAACAACATTAACTTTGGCAGCTGTTTTATATGTCGTCTTTAGACTAAATTTTTTATTTATCTTTGGAACTTTCAAATTAAAGTGCAATAAACACAGGCGTTCAAAAGCTGTACAGTGGCTGAACATGTATTCCTGAGATAATTTGTCTGCCAGTGCAAGGTAATTCAACTACAAATATATTGAGGTAAAACCATTAAGGGTGAAGCAAAATAAACAATAAATTGCAGGCTTGCAAACTGAATTGTATACCGTTTTACTTTGCATTTGGACTGCACTGGACACCAGAAGGATTCATTCCAAGAACATTACATTTATGGACATTTTTATCTATCATTTGTTAATTTTCTGTAACCGCTTGTCGTGGGGGGGCTGGAGCCTATCCCAGCTGTCATCGGGCGAGAGGCGGGGTACACCCTGGACAGGGCGCCAGTCCATCGCAGGGCTAACACACAGAGAGACAGACAACCATTCACACTCACATGCACACCTACGGCCAATTTAGAATCACCAATTAACCTAATGAGCATGTCTTTGGACGGTGGAAGGAAGCTGGAGTACCATGCCACTGTGCCGCCCTGGACATTTTTGCCAAATGCTTATCTATTCTACATTCTGTTGTGCACTGTTACGTGTCAGAACCCAGTAACTTAATGTAGTGCAAAACAGCAACTTTAAAAAAAAAAAATAAATAAAGTATTTATGAGACTTATTTAACTTCATAGTTTGCAAACATAATGGAGGCTGCATAAATAGCGGGGTGGTGCATCTTCAAATGTCGTACTGTTCTCTATTAGTCTTTATAAGGTCTATGGTAGCCTCACGGCTTGTGGCAGCTTTCTAGTTTTATCAGGCTACCGTCAACTGCCTGAGATAATCATAACCTGCGACCAGCAGCAATTAAACTGCCAAAAATACCAGAAGAAGAAAAAGAACTGCCTGAGATCAGATAGCCAAATGCCCCTTATCCAATCCAGTGACTGTCAGCCCTGTATGAATAGATCATGTATTGTGAATGTCACAGAGTTGACTGTTACTGCCAATACCGCGGCCGTCAACGCCCGTCTCATCTTTAATGTATATCACGTCAGAATACAGAAAAATGCAAAGCAAGTGAATTGTTTTACAGTCACCTCTGCATAAAGATGTAATCAGCAGTTTCCCACAGTGGGGATCCCACAGTATCCGAGGCACCTTTTTAAAACAAAGCATTTATTTGACAGCGCGGCATAATGGCATGTTGCTGCGATGGCAGTGCTGGCTACTTGGCTGTAATGTTTATAGCTGAGCAGCTCGGGGGTGGCATGAGGAGCAAATAAAAAGAAAGAATGAATGAATCAAGGAGACAGAGAATAAATCTCACAAAAGAATAATGAATTATTGAAACTTTAAACTGTGTTATGTAGCATGTTTTTCGCCCTCAGGGGGCACTGTAGCAGTTATTTACACTCAAGTCATTTCCTAGATAAATTGTGAGCTGCTTTTAAACGTCAGGCACGCTGCGGCTGACATGCTCGGTGCTCAGCGGCTTTCTTTCGAGAATAATATTTTAGAGATAATAAACAATTATTCTCTAAATAAACGCAGTGAATCGGACAGACTGGATGCGGAGAGTAAAAGAGAACCAAAGAGTGTAATGTACTGAGACAGGGTTTATGTTAGAGAGCGCCAATTCTCTCGGGAGAAGAAATACTGCTAAACCTAAACCATGTGCATGCACACACATATTTCAGATGAGCTTAATCATATCACTGTGTGCATGATTAAGAGCTATTTCTAACTACCTCAGAGCAAGGACACAGTCAAGCTTTGTAGCTACACCCTTCCTCTCTCTATCTCTCCCTCTCTAATGTATTGGCAGATGCGTTTAGTCTGTACTTTCTCATATGCAAAACTATTTTAGCTCATCTCAATAAATCATTCAATGTTGGATAAATGCCCTATTTTCCAAACGAACACAGCACTCCCTTATGTTTTCTTCCAGTTTTTCTTCTCATCTTGCTTTCCTTTTTGCTCTCCTGTGTTTCACATCATGACCTGCGCATATAAATATCACAGACACGCAGCCCAGAGTTAATGTATATTCCCATATATTGATTATGAAAAAGGATTATAGATCCCCTTTTGATGTAGGCGACTGCTCTCCGTTGTGAAAGTGACTACAGAAACTCTTCCACCTGCATACAAATACACGCACCCACACACTCCAGAGATTTCGTCAGGGTAGACCTCATTTGTAAACAGATTATAAAGATAATTGCATGCTGCATGTCAATTGAGCTCCCGAATCCTTGCGGTTTTGTTCCCCTGATTTGCCGCCGCAACTGTTTGATTCCAAAACCAATGTGCTTATAATGACTCAGAGTCCCACATGAACACCGGTGAGATTCCATCTCATTTGGTCTCAGGTACACAGTTGCTTGAGTTTTAAATTGGGAGCTCCACTGGGGAAAAGTAAAAGATCATCCCTTAGTTTATGTTCTGTTCCTCTGCCTCCCGTATTTTAGATTACCTTTCTGAAACCCAGCCGCTTGTCTGGGTTTGACAGTTTTCATTTCGAGCTCACTCACGGTGAACTTTGAATATTTCATTCGGAGAGTTTGGAAGGTTTTCAGTCCAGGGAGAAACTTCGCAGAAGTTGCAGAAATGTGTCGTCATGTTCCGCAGGACTCCTGTTAAATAACATTTAATCGCGGTCATAAGCTCAAAGTTCAGATGTCCTGTCTTCACCTAATAGTCAAGCTTCGAATTACTTAACTTAAAAGGAGTCATGGAAAATGATGGTTTCCTTAAAATTCTTGCTTGGAAAAAGAATGGAAATCCTCCGGTGATACAGCTCGGGGCAGGTTAGATGACTGTCAGATCAGAATAATGCCACGAACCCCATCTGTGGCCGTTTTGACACTGCCAGAAAGTTCAACTGTGACAGCTGTTGGGAGCTGTTGCTGCAGGCAACATTATGAAGACAGCTGACAAAGGTTAACGCATGCAAAGAAATGATAAGAGAGCCACCTCCAGTATTTAATCTTTCAATCAGTCAGTCCGTTTTACTTTCTTGTATTTGCAACTCTTTCTCGCCCATTACTATCATTTTATCCTTCCCTTTCCCTCCCTCCATCTTATCTGTTTGTCCAATCGCCTGCCTCTCTTCAGCAGCTGTGTGCCTGCGATTACATGCCTCTCAACTCTCTGCACAAACAACTGCTTGTGTACTGTCCCGCAGTTTATTGGTGCTTCAGACTGAATATACAATGGCCCATTTGTGTGTGTATTTGTTTTACTGTTCGCCATCAGCGGAGGCATGAAGATAAGATCGCACGGCTCGAGATTATGTTTGATTTCTTTTTTTTTTCACCCCCTCTGTTTGATATCACTCATACAGTTGCTTAAGTCAACCCGCAGTTGTGTGATGAGTTGATTAGATGTGTGTTTGTGTGTTTGTGTGTCCACACGCTGCTCATTGGTACTCAGCTTTCGTGTCGAACGGGGGGCTCTGGCTTTTTTTCCGGCTTGGCAGTGACACGGCAGTGAGAAGTCGGGTAATTTCTGAGTTGGCACTGAAAATCTGGCAGCGAGGGAGCTCGTAGAAATGTACACAAAAACACACACTGTGGCAAGTCAGGAAAGAACACTTATACTGAGACATTCTGACTGGCAAATTAGTGCAGATTTCTGTTCTGCCATGTCAAGGCAACACTGAACACTGAACACTGTCCGTCTGGGCCACCTTTCACACTCCCCCTCACCATCTCTCAGCATCAGGATGATAATCCCAAAGCATGTGTTGCCGTTGGGGTCCGTTGCACTGGCTTGGCACAGCCTGCACATGCTGGCGCGTTGCCTCGTATGAGAGGCACACATACATTTTCTTTCACACACTGGGTCCGGTCATTAGCTTTGCGTCTCTCGTGTTGACACATCACTGTCCATACTGGTCTCTTTGTTCTGGCCTGCTGTCTGTGAATGGGGCAACAATCCAGGGGTGGGCTGACATTTGACAGGGATTATAGATCATAATTAAGTGTCGTAGTGTGACTGTTTGTGCTGTAGTTGTCGGTTTCAGTGGAACACGCTTCATTGATAGGCCCAGCTGCATGTCATGCTCCTCAGCTGTGACGAGGAGACAGTTTATCCCCCTGGATACAGTAACTCAACTTCCTGTCTCCAACTTCTCATCAACTTCTGCCAATGATTCATCACATCTCCCACTGTGACGGACACGGCGTAAGCGATATCTCACAATTTAATTAAAATCTTTTGAAGGTTCTCTTCAGCGTTCTCTTTATTCCAACTTTTAGCTCCAATTTATGTCATTTCATGTTCACCTTCACCTCAAGCAAAGCCTTTTCTTCCTGTGTTGTGCTTGTTTTATCAGGTGAGCAAACCCTCAGCTGTTGGTAAAAGAAGTTGCCAAAGATAGGCTTAGATGGGCTGGGACAATGTCACGCAAAATAAACAAAGTCCCTAATTCCGTTTGACAATAATCTAATGAGAACAGAGTTTCTAGTATTAGAGTGACAAAGAGGCGCAATCGGATACACTTGACAGTAATTGCCTGGCATCAAGTCTGTCCCACTTGGCTATAAATCTCTAAGGAATGGATTGAAGACGAGTAAGTCAATCACAATAGACTGAGATGCTTCAGCTGAGAGATCACTTTTCAGCTCTCAACTGGAAGCTTCCTCCATGACAAGTGTGATTACAGAATTACCAAGCTGTGGGAGTTTACTGAACCTGTCATATTAAGGAGCTTTATTCATTTATTTACTTTCATTTGAAGGAGAACATAATTCTTAAAGTTAGCATCAAATCTCTTGCATGCAAACACTGGTTTTCTGAAGGCCAAAGACCTGAAGACTTTCTTATTCTTTGGAAGGCGCTTTATTAGTCTTCAAGATGTCATTGTACAGTCGAATCCAAAAGTCAAAGGAAGTTAAAGGAGCAGGAACTGGAACCTTCATAAGCTTTTTTTTATTTGCTTCTGCTGCGCCAATGGTATTGTCTGGGTGGGCTTTATGCAGCGCTGGACAGAAGAGTAACAGCAGTGAAGTCATGCACCTCATATGACCTCGCTGTTGATCTGAATTTGTTTACAACACAATGACTCTGATTGGTTGTAGAACTATCCAGTTGTGTGCAGATGTGCTCAAAATTGGATGAAACACTTCCCATAATGAAATCAAAATGATGTGTTACCAGACCCATATTCAGATAAGAATTGAAACTTGCCACGCCAGGCTAGTGTTTCACCAGAGTTGAGTTTATTCGATCAATTAATCATTCCTTCCTCTGTATATTAATTGGCAAACATTAAATGATTCATTAATGAGTTAATTTTTCCAACAAAAATGTCAAAACAATTCAATGCTTCTTGCTTTAAATGTGAGGACTTTCTAGGATATTCATGTGTCTGCTGTGATGGGAATACAAATGTGGTTGTATTTTGAATGTTTTTACACTGACAGAGAGCTCTCAGCTGTCCTCATCTGTCTGCTGCTTCTGACAAATGGTACCTCCAGTACCCACCTCAAAAGCAGCTCGGACCTCTACCTAAAATTGGGCTACTCATCAAATCACCTAGCGGAGCTGCGGGTAAAACCAGGAATAAAATAGATGGCCCGGCAGAGGTGAGCTCTGACTCAGCACTTGAGATAAACACAGAATTAGTCGGAGCCAAGTGAAAGTCATCTGCGACAATGCGAACGCTACTTGAGTGAAATGAGGGAGCCGGTAGCTATTGTTTAGGTCCGTCCTTCGCTTTTGCACTGGGGTTCTTTAGAAACAGCTAAAACCAAAATGCCTGGGTGTTTTGCAATCAATAGCAATGCTGTTAAGCTGAAGTTTGAAGTACGAGATGAAGATAACAGATGAGTGCATCCTGATCAATAAAGAGCTCCAGTGCCACTTCTCCCTGAGGCTTTTTAGAAAGGGAATTAATTACATTTCCCGCATGAATATCATAAAACACAGACTCTTGTAATACTTGAGCCGCAACACACACAAACATTAAAAATATACGTACTCAGTCTTTTAGCTGTCTGTCCTCATTAAGAATAATGTTCAGCTGGGTAAATATCTCATCCCTCTTGCCTTTGATCTGTTTGAGGAAAAACAGCAGGGACTAATAATCAAACTAAAGCTGGATCCCCTGCATTCTTGTTTTTCAGTTGTATTCAAAGCTTTGCTCGTATCTGTTTTGAAATCCCTCCCTGGATGTTGCGCTTTCGTTTCACTGGGAATTTGAGAGCTTAATTTCTAATCATTACACGAGGTAGATAAGCTCCCGACTTTGATGCTTGATGTCTTCATACTTAACAATGCTGTTGGTCCACACCATTTTGGCATTAATACAGAAACAGGACGTGTTTTCCCTCTCTTTCACTCCTCTCCACAGAATACTAACGTCCGTTTAGATTAGCTGTTCCGCGAACCAAATTCTTCGCAAAGGTTTCGGGGTGATGCTGCTCTCCAAAATTCCTAATCAAATTATGGCTCAGCTTCAAATAACAGTAGCGGTGAAATGTCTCCTCAACCGGAACTTCTCTGGCATGTAAGTGTTTTTGGTCAACTCCAGAAATATCTTTTCAAACAGAAACTCTTGCTCAATGGTGGCATTTGCCTTTCCGCATACTGCCCCACTCATCTGTTTTGTGTCCTTTACAAAATCAGTTCTTGAATGTAAGAACGTAGATAAACAGTAGAAGTCAGAAGTTTATTCTGCAGCAAACGCTCCAACAACATGATGCTACCACCGCCATGCTTCGTGGTTGGGCTGGTTTGCAAGCTTGCAGTTTGTCTAGCTTTTGTCAGTGATTAGTGATTAGTTTTTCTGTGCTTTCATGAAACATTTGATTAGACAAGCAATGCATTTTGTGACATTAAAAATAATTTAAAGTATCCCTCGACTGCTAACTTGTTCAGGCTTATCCAGTGGCAAAGTGATCTTAATTTAAAAGGCAAGAAATAAAAAGAAACAAAAGGCTGAATATGTCAGGGGGAAATTTTGGTATTTTTTACCCATCGTTTAGCAAAAAGGTCTTCAAATGGTTCATTAACTCAAGGGCCACTTCAGAGTGACAGTGCCAGACAGATAATTAAAACACGAGCAGCTCACAAAGAAAGTAATTGTTCTCTCCCTCCAGCCCCGCTTTCTGGCCCCTATTGTGTTACCTGAGATTATACTGAGCATCCAGACACCCACACAGATACTTCCGTTTCTGTCACACAATAGGCAGAGGTACAGTTCTTTGTTCAGACCTCACCTGTGAACTTTAATTATTTTTCATATGAAGTAAAGTACTTGAAGTGTCGTCAAACGGAGGGCACTGGCCATTGATAGCGATAGGGCTGATGGAAGTACTTGGCTTGCTCTGTGCATGTTCAGGCTCACCAAGGCTAATAGCTACGTAGGAGAGCAGGCATGCTATAGTGCTTTTTAATGCTGCTGTTAGAGGCTGTGCTTCTGTAGTTAAAACTGTATTGAGTATATCCTTAAAGGAGGAAAACTGTAGGAGAGTAGTAGATGCCGATCTTTAAAGAGACCTAACCACTTTATTTTCCGTCAGCAGGGTGTACAGTTCAATTCTCAATACAATTTTCTAGTTAATAGTTCAAGTTAGGTCCATTTATGTTTGACACAATTTCTGATATTTTACAGGTTTGCCCAAACACACTGATGTTACAGTTATACAAAAAATGGAGAGGTATTCACTTCCAAAGTGGGTGAAAGACGTAGGATCACAAGAACAGACTCTTATTTTTAAAGGATCAAATGTGATTGGACAGTTGTGGCTGGTTCCTGGACGGATGTGAATGTTTCTTCATTATTCCTTCTCCACCTATTCCAAAGAGCTCTCAATTCAAGCGAAACAGGCCGTCCTTGGGCTGCAAATACTAAACAAATCTGTCAGGGAGACGTCAGGAACATGGCCAAATCGACAGTTCGGCACATTCTGAACACACCAGTGAGCTCAGCAACATAAAAAAAAAGACTGAACGTCCACAGAAGACGGCAGTGATGAATGATCATAGGAGAAAAACCCCTTCACAACATCCAGCTTGGTAAACAACAGTGTCTCTGTGCTTCAAGCCTGTGTTCATTTTATAACATTCATGTCGGTGTGTTTCTGAGATAAAATAACAAACAAATCTGTCAGTGTTCAAACATATATGGACCTTACTGTACAGACGCAAACAGTTCAGTTGACGGCAAATAGGTTTCATTTTGATAGTTTGAGTTTAATGCATTGCGTCTTCCGCTTGACTAGAAGTCCATTTTTGTATTTTATATGGAATGTGACCTTCAGGTTTCTGCAACCACTACCAGTCGGTATATATTAAATTATTCTTGTTGGTGCAAACCTGAAACTCCAGACCTCGGAGACCTCGGTGACATGTAGACAACATGCATTAGTTTATTACAGTGACATATTCTTGATGTTAGTGATGAGGAACCTCTGTCAGGCTGGTTAGTGGTCTTGTAATTTTGAATATTGTCTTGATTTCCGTCAACGTTTTACACCTCCATTCATTAGTGCTGTGTCTGAACCGACCAAGCTGAAGTAGGGCGGCTCTGCCTCAGGTGTGGACTCTTGAGAAACAGTTCATTTTTGTGTTATCAGTGAAGACCTCTTACTTCAGCTGCCCTGGTTTAATTATTTAAATAACTGCATAGATTGCTTGCAAGCTGTCAACACTCATTAATTAAACACTCTCCTCCTGTACACTGGATTGTTTTCATGAAGCTTATTAAAGGATCAAGGATTTTGATGAATTTACTGCTCCATTTTTTTTGAAAATTCTATAATTGAGATTATAATCATGGGCTGTGTGTTGTTCCTCTGCAACGGTGTTTAAACAGATTGTAACCTGAAGTGCATTCTCCTACAAGGACGACAACCGTGCTGATTCCCTTCAGGGAATAAAATCAATGTTTAGCCCCACATGCTGGTTTTGGTCTGAATAACAAGCCATGCAGCCTCGTGAAGAAGACACAGCCTAATTAGTCTTCACCCTAATTACAACTTTTTAGTCAGAATTTCATCACGGAATATGATTGCTTTGTATAATTTCTCACTTTGCATTAATCATTCTTTTTGAAATTAAATTGATTGAAATTGTGCTTCTGTACAGCAGCACGAGTGCCCATTAGTTACATTTGGTTTCTGAATGACTCTTAAAATAACAAATAACGACTCTTAAGGTTTTATACCGGTTTTTAAAATTATTGTTTACTTTTGTAGGCTATTATATTTGGCAGTGGGACCACCGTGTTAATATTTGGATAGAAGACAGTGGCTGTATTTCGTCATGTCACAACATCTCGGTGATGAGCCGGATAAAGAGGAGTATATATCTCTGCTGCTGAATGACACAGAGGGAGCCTGATAGTAGATGATGCTTGCAGTGGTTACAGTGACAAAATGGTCTAGACTCTTAACAGGAGTGGATCAACCTTCCATACAGTATTTTCTCTTATTGTTGGCCATGGCTCACTTTGCTGCATGATGGTATACTTTTCTCTCGGTTTCTTGTGTTTTTGCAGAAATCACTCAGCGCCAGCCACACCGGGTCATACTGAGTCAGACCTTGATGATTTTACATTTGTCAACAGAGGTGAATGGCTTCACAGTGATGAATCAAAACACACATATTTTCCTTCCAAACCGAAGTACGCCGTATTAAAAGGAAATAGCCTCTTGGAAGTTGTAACATTTTCTCTGAGGAGTTGTTTGATTTGCCGATGTCACGTGACCGCTGCGGCAAGTTCAACAAATGCAATTTGAAAGTATTTCACTGTGGAGCTGTTTTCCCATGCTTTGATGCACATGACGCATTTTCTTCACAGAGGAAATAATGCAAATGCCTTACATAATAAACTCAGCGCGGCGTTCAGTTTGCATTTGTCAGTTCGGATGATTTTTCCCTCTGCTTTCATTTTCTCCCTGTCAGCCGTAAACTATTAACAGTGAATCAAACCTCTATGGGGTGTAATGTCACATGCTGAAGGCAGAAACCTCTTCCTGTCGTTCTTAAAGGCATTTGGTGTAATAGCAGATAACATATGAACGGGAACATGAGTACCGTTTAAACTGGAGTCAAACAATTGCACCCTTTCCCTCGGTGCTCGATCCTATAAATCACGCCCCTTTCCAAACATAATAACAACTCACCTGTTACTATACCTACCGTTGCAGCATATTGTGGTTTAATGAAACATGGAAAACATAACATTTGCATCCGTCTTCTGATTTTTGGTTTTATGTCTTTACCATTATACAGCCTTTCCAGTGTAAACATGGCCCCTGACTCACTCCCTTGATTCCCAAATCCCTTGATTTCACTTTGTATTCATCTGACCATTTCCTCTTAAACTGTTGCTTCGAATCCAGCATGTTAGCCGGATTTACCATTCCCCTCCTTTTGCTGGTTGGCTGTGATACAGTTGCACTGATCCCTAGCCACTTTGTTTTTATCCCATTTTTCTGCACACGCACAGAATCAGCTAGGAAACTGTGAGGAGATATTGACTTTGACTGAAAGTGTATTGGACTCAAGGTGGCTTACTCAACCTTCAGTTACAATTTAAACTAAATGAGTTCTATTCATCAGGATATGTGAAAACAGGCCACTCTCTTCTTCAGACAGCCTTCTTTGGGTGCCTTGTTTTTGACCGAAAAAAAAAAAAGAGAAGCTGCTGGGTTTACTTTAACGTAACACAGAAAAGACGCAGAAAATCCTCTTAAGTTAATTGATCGTGAAAGTAGATTCCTATGCAGACCATGTTTTTTTTTTTACACACTATAGCTATCGTTGAACACTCATTCATCATTTTACTATTTATCTCAGCAGAGAATCGTTCTCCTAAATATCTTCAGCAGCTGCACGATATAAATCAAACAAACTATGACTTCTTCGCTATAAGTCATGCTATATGGACCTCATCTCCCCCCTGTATGATTTTGACAAATATATCAGTCACTCTTAATTTTTCCAATATGGCATTCTTTTGCGCTGGCTTGGCCGTGCTGCAGGCACATGGTGTTGGTTTGCTTTTATCTCTACAAAGTGTTTAGCCGGTTTGATTTAGTGCCATCGTAAAAGTGAAAACATCACTGTTTGTGCTGTTGTTTCTCTGAGGATACCAAATAACACGGGAGTGACACTACAGTTGATTACAGTCGGCCTGCGATGATTGCTGCAGAGCGTTGATATCTTTGTATATAGTTAGTCGGCTGAAGATCACTGTGATTGAGTCATAGCTGTGCCTCGGATTGTCGCAATACTGAGGTCTGTTTGGAAATAAACAAACATAACTATTCACACAAAAAAACACAGGATTAAGAAGACAAATGAGCAAAAACGACATGTAATCTCTCATTTGTATAAATGCATGGGACAAAATAGGCTTCCAGATCTCATTGGATGTGGCAGTTGCATTTAAATTAAATGCTACGCTAAGGATTTGTATTCATTATAGTAACCTGCATGATGTTTCCTAAGCATCAGATATGATTTGCATGTTTATCCAAAAAAAATAAATAAATAATTTCAAATATCCAGTGCCACCGAAGGGCAGCAACAGCAGGGTATTATGCTAATCCTGTTATATATATATATACTATCGCATCATGTTTGTGGGCATGTAATGATTGTAAATCAAGCATCTAGTAAACTAATAAACATGAAGTGTGTATTTTACCCCAAACGGGGGGGAAAATAAAACCCTGTTGGAAATGCTACAAAGCATGACCAAGATCTTTAAACCTTTTGAACAGTACATAGATAAAATCCTAAATGTCATGAATTTTATTTTTCTTTCCCAGCCGCTGCTTTTACTCACAGAATCCCCGCAGAGTTACAGGCATTTGGAAAAGAAACATTTGTCCCAAAAGTGTCTCGGATGCCCGTGTTTACGCTGGAGCGCAGTGAAAGGTCAAGCCTCATGTGGAGGAGTTAAAAATAGACCAAACCTGGCTCTGCTGTGATGTCAGATTAATTCAGCTGAAGTTCAACTTATTTTATTCAAATGAGAACTTACGAGTGTCAGAATTACCTTGTAATGAATTCCCAGTGATAGAATATCACTTCGACTGCACTTAGATAGATTGAACTTGTTTATATTGTACTTAGATAATACGATTAGATAATATAAGGTAACAAAGGTAATAAATTAAAAGAAGAAACGTGCTATGGCTTGATTTCTGCTTATGTTTCATATCTTACCCTGATATAACTCTTCATGTTTTTTGTAGCTAACAGCTAAAAGTCTTCGTATTATTTCCCTCCCTTGAGAGGAGAGGCTGGCTGACATAAAAAGGTGTTTTTCACTCTAGTAAAAATGTTGTCTTGGGGTTTCCCTGCAGTATTCCTAGCTGATCTAAAAGAGAAAACCAGTCAAAGGTACAACTTTTGCATTGCAAATGTTTGACGCACCAGAAAACAACTACATTTATGAGGGACCAAGGTCTGCAAAAAAAACAAAAAAAACTTTTTTGAAAGTTGAAACTCTGTGTCTGAAAGTCTAAAACTGTGTTTTGACTGTCAAAGAGAAACCAACAGGTTGGGAGTAAATGTCCCCGTCGTCTTTTCTTTTCCCTCCAGACGGTCTGATGCAGAGTCTCAAACCAGACCTGCGAGAGAATACTGTCAAAAAGACACGACTCAAAAGCTCATCATCATCGCTGTGTGGTGCAAGTATCCATCGTTCAAAGTTGCTTCGCTTTTTCAAAAGTGAAATTTCAAGGTTTCAGAACTCTTTTTTTAACATATGCGCAACACAGAGGACCATTTTAGGGTCTAGAATACTGGAAAACAAAGTAATACATCAAGTAATACAGTGACTAATTTGTGAAAATGTTTTAGAGAAACACAGTTTATAGTTTTTTTGCAGTTTCATGACATCATATACATTCACAGTGCAGGTGCATGTGTTGACCTTAGGGGGGCGCTGCTCTGCTGATTAGCTACCAAACTATACAAAAAGAACAAAAGATTTTTTGTTTTTTACATTATGTTTGATTATTTACAGTTTATTGCGTATTTACGAATTCTTGTTGTTTGCCAAATCATCCCAATGCTACAAATGGCCACCAGCTGCTGCTTCCCGACCGTTTGTTATCCTGTTATCCATCCATCCACTTTTCATTCTCTTATCCGAGGTCGAGTTGCAGTTCCAAATCTTAAATCATTTGTCATGGTTAGAAGTGAGTACTAATGGCCTTTCTGGATTAACTCCATAACCGCTGCGCATTTGTCACGTTTATGCGCCGCCATGTGTTTGCAATGTTCCTTTTATTGTCCTATACAGTGTTTGGTGACCTGGCTCACTTTGTTTTACCTTCTAAAGTAGATTTCAGTCACGAACGCTTTTGTTTTATAGTACGCTATTAATAAATGTATGTAAAACAACAAGGGCGTAAAGTGAGACTGAAATAGTGGAACGTAGAAAATAGTGATGGAAACAATACGCAGCTTGTATAGATCCTATAAAGAACAACATTTCTTTGGTGAAGACTAAATTACCAAAAATTAGTTACATTGGGTCTTTAAGTCCCTAACAATAATCTAAACTTAATAATTAACTTGTTATTCAAGGCTTATTATATCCAACTTGAGCATCTGTTCTCAGGAACTCTGTTTGACATAATGTCCCTAACTTTTAAATAGTAACAGTTTATGTTTGTGGAGAGTTGCTCTTGGGAGAGATATATTGAGCCCTCCATTGGGAAGCCATTTAGATTCCCACAACTGTAGAGGTAGTGTACTTCAATCGTTAATCTCCTGAATGAATTTCAGACTGATAATGGTTTCTGCAACACTGAAGGTTTGATTGAATGCTGAGAGATAAGTTAGAGGTTCTGGAAAGGTTACGGTCATCACGTAAGAGGAGACAGCGTTGCTCCAGCAGGTCCGAACCATAAATTGTCTACAGGCCTGCATGCTGTGCATTTTTACTGCACTATGTATGCTTACTCTATCTAACTTTAGTGAGTAATGGCTGTTAGAGGCATGCAAGATGTCATTCTTTTTTAAAATTGCGTGCCTGCTTCACTGTGTTTTAGCGCTTCATCTAGCTCTGTCTGCTTGCAGTGAATGAAGTATCTGTTTTGCTTCCAGGGATGATAAACTAATGCCATCGCACAAGTCCTGATGTTTTATGGGTTCTTACTGTCTCTTTTTTGGATGAATTAGAAGTGATATAGCCATTTATTTGTACATTATGCTTTGATATACGCCTTATTCTCCATATTCTCAAATAAGCTCGCACCCTCAATTATAAAAGCTTTCCTCTGCTCATCTGGAATAATAGTCCTCGTACACAGTGTTAGGCCCAGATTGCACTGGACTGCAGTATGTAAGTGGATGATACGGTGAAGCATTAATAGCTCCCATTTGTTCATTACCTGCGTGATTGCTATTGATCTGCCAGAGGCTGTTTCAGGCAGCTTTGCAGCTTCAGAGAGCAAATCTCTGTGTGCCAATATGATACATTCGGCCACCATAGATGCTTTACAAGAATAATATGATCTTCATGCCCGTACAGAATCCCAATGGCTCTTTGTGCGGCTGAAGATTATTGGGATTGATGTGAGCAGAGTCGGGTTGAAATCTTTCTTTTTCTGTTTCAATTGTTTTTCAAATGAAGGGATAAAGGGATTGCTGGATGGAGAGCTGTACTGGAATATATCAAAAGGAAGATAAATGCTGGCGCTTTGGGGAGTGTTTGGTCAGCAGAATTTTAGAGTGCGAGTGCTTCGGATGTGACTGGGTTCCGCAAAGGTTGATTGAATTTCAGATTATTCTCACCCACCAGCCTACACCTGTGTTCTTATTTCAGGTTAGCTGCAAAAGAAACTCTTGCAGAGCTGCACTTCTGAATCAGCCATCGCAGATATTCACAGTTAGTGATGGACATTTCAAACGAGCCGGTTCCACATTAGAGCAGCCTCATACCATTCTGCTTCTTTAAACTCTATGAACCACAAGTAAGCTTGGCCAAGCTGTGAATCATTCTTTTGGGGTGATACAGTACTTTGAGGTCTTTAAGATAAGATGAAGCTCGGCCTTTAAGACTCTTGTATTTAAGCAGAGGGATTTAAAATTCTGCTCTGGATTTTACAGAAAGCCAATGAAGAAAAGCTAAAATAGAAGACATTACGATCTCCCTCGCAAAATCCCATCAGTGCTCCGGCTGCTGCTTTTCGTTTTATAAATACAGCAGAATAAATGTGTGTTTCTGTGTATTTCCGATCCTGCGTGCTTAATTTACCACCCATCCATGTTTGTTTCAGGAGGCTGTAGGGGAGAACGCAGGAGTCCATGGCCCGGCAGAAGACAGGAAGGAGAAGGTGCCTAGCCCCCACCTCAGCCAAATGGTGGTCCTCACTAACAGCGGGACTCTGTATGGGCTGGCGCAGAGGGTGGTGGCGACTGAGTCTCTGTGAGTAGTCCAACACTGGAAGCATTTGCATTCTAAATCACAGTGCTCTGCAAATAACTCATTATGGCAATATTCTGTATAATATGCAGTCTAGTAATTATGAGGGTAAGATAATTACACATTAACACCACTTCAGTCCTGGCTGCTACTCTTGTGAAATGGATAAAACAGAAACACACCACAGCTGATCCGGAGACTTGTGTGCGTGTCCTCGATTTGTGATGTAATTTCGGCAGTTATGCTCATTAAAGATTTCTCTCTGATCGAGTTACGGCAGCTGTCTCTCGCTCGAGATGGTCGTAACGTCATTAGGCGTCATTGAGTCGCACAGCCCGGCCATCAAAGATTTGCCATGTGTGCTGCGTGTGTGAACACATGCTGCCGGTAGAGCAAGTGTAAAGCCTGTCAAATTGAATAAGAGCGAATCATTTTACCCCTAGCCTTTTATAATTTTAAATATTTGTTATAGTCTTGCAATCGATCACTGGACTAACCAATTTTGTTCTGCCGTTGCGGTTTTTCTCCCTCCCTTTCACCACTGCAGCCTTACACAATTTACAGTGGTGTGCTCACAGATAATTAGGTCAAGCTATCACCAGTGCTGACAAGTATTGGACCCAGAGAGGTCTGCAGTGTACAAAAGCTGTATAATGTAAGTGTGTAAAACAAGGGGCTCAGACAGCGCCGCAGCAAAAATGCTGAATAGGCTTAAGCACTCTCTCACAGAAAGTTTTTTCATGTATCAGAGGCAGGCTACAAGCTCAGAGGAATAATGAAAGTAAAAGAGCTAAAGTGCAGAGGTGAAGATATTTCTCAGGTGAAGTTTGCAAACTGTTCTCTGGGGAGAACAAGGCAGACTTATTCTGGGCGCAACGGCGTGACAGGTTTCTTTCTTGTGCCAGAGATGGTGTTATCAGAAAGGGCGGCTAACTTCAGTGTATCTTCTGCTCTGACGTCTTCAGCATCTCTTATTTTTAACGTCACCTTGGGGCAAGAAAGCTTTCTGGAGTTTTTCCGTATTGAAGTGGACAAACCACTGAAGTGTGAACAAAGTCCAAGATAAGACCTCAGTGAACTGACCCGCTCTCTGTTTCTCATCCTTCTAGCCGTTGTTCCCGAGTCTTTTTTTCACAAGCGTGATCAGATAAGTGTGAACAGCAGGGTGTTTGTTTTCAATCTTTTGGCACTATGTTGCTGAGTTAAACACAAACTGTTGCAGTGAACCTTAATGTGATTTTCTCTTCTCTGTGAAAAGAACAAATGTGCACTGGGCTCTGGGTGTACTTAAAGGTGTACTTAAAGAGGGACTTTTAGGTTTTGTGTTAATTAATCCTAAGACTTCAGTCTGGATTTGTAGTATTAACTGCCACTTCATTATAAATGGTGTGTTTAAGGAGCACCAGTGTGTCCAACTCTTAAACTGAAATATCTAAATTAATGCATAAATCACCAACACAACATAGAGTGACTAGATTAGGGGTGCCCGCACTTTGTTTGGCTTGCGAGCTTCTTTTACAGTGACCAAGTCAAAAGCATATACCTACATTATTAAATTATATATATATATATATATATATATAAAAAAATAAGCATATATACAGTATACACATAGTAAATTAATAAAGATATAAAGGGACTATGCCCAATACAATACCACAGATCCATGGTCACTGCATGGCGTTGCCAGGGTTGCATAGTCCGGACAGTGGCAGCTGTTTGCTGGCCTCAAGCAGACTTTCCGGCAAATTTTTATATCTTTAATCGATATAAACTGGAAGGCTAACCACTTAGCTCGCTAGAGTTTTGCAGCAGCTCGCGTGTTTGACAGCGCATGAGATTGGGGAGAACTCAGACTGGCTGCCGGTCGATTCGTCATTGTATTGTACATCAACTAAGTGTCAAATGCCATTGTGAAGATTGATGATAGGTTAACATCTAAATGAACGGCACACAATCTACCCGTACTACCTTGGCAACCTGCTGGTCAATTGGGCACCAAACTTTTATTGCACTACTGATTAGTATCAAACCATTTTGAAAGGACAGCTGGGCTCCCATCTTCCTCACTTAAACACATAAAACATACTAACTCACCGATGTCACTGGGCTTTTTTCCCTGCAAAGATATATTTACATTCCTCAGTTTAGCTTTAGTTAATTTCAGAAAATCACACTGTGGCTGTCCCAGGATATTCATCTCTGACTTTTATTCAGAGTGCCGGCAGAGATACTTATACTCACCCCACACTCATTTGCAAGCCCAGGCCTGAGCTGATCTCCTGCCCTCACTGGCATGGATGTTGTCATGAACAGGTTCACAGTTTTATTCATTTGCATTTCTTGGGTCATCTGTAATTTGAAGTAATGGTCACAGTTTGTTAACCGGGAAGCGGAGTAACTGTGCAGCCTCTAGAGACAGTCCAGTCGCAGTGTCTCCCAAAGTCCCAGATATTTGTTCATGTTAGGAGCAAATATCCTGCTGACCACACACACTCTGCCATTTTCGCTTTTAATGCTTACAGTGGTCATACTACCTTGACATGACAAATTGAGTTCACTGAGCGAGTTGCAGACGTGGGTTTTGCCAACCACTTCACAGCTACTAGTGTCTGTTTTTCAAAGAAAGTTCAGTGCAATCACACAAATTACTTTATGCTTATTAAACAGGAGTTTTTACTAGATGATAAAATTTTTCAGCCCGGTACGTGTCCATGGCCCTTATCATTCACTAGAATACAAAGTATGGTTCCTCTGTATTTACTCAGATATTTGAAATCTCATATTGAACTCTTCTTAATATTAAATGTCATTGTACAGACTCCACTTCTGCTTGGCTGATATGAGCACTCTGGTTGATTCGTACTTAGAACCTGCACTAGAGAAAAGATGCATTTGTAATGATTACAAATATTAAACAGCACATATAGAGAGGGGTCCCAATTCTTTAAAATTTTAATTAATTATGACTATTGATTGATGATTTCATTAATAGTCAGTCAGTGAATCATTAAAAACTGAAAACCATGCATACCAGTGCATTTTATTCTGTGGTCTATTGAGATCTATTCGCTCAGATTCTCTCTTTTTTTCTAATTTCATCATATGTATATATGATGAAACTTTTATATATATATATATATATAAACTTTTATATAAATAAAAGTATATATTATATATATATATATAAAAGTTTATATATATATATATAATATATACTTTTATTTATATATATATATATATATATATAAAAGTATATATTATATATATATAAACTTATATATATATATATA
>JASGAT010367714.1:0-11561 GCA_030220025.1 Chelon auratus | reverse complement strand
TTGTCCGAGCAGTGGGACTCTCTGTCGGTAATAAAACGTGAAAACGGGAGACCGGTGCATATTATAGTTCCAGTTTGCGGATGGACGATAACCCCGCTGCAGCTCGATGCTTTCTTTGCAGAAAACGCCTCCGACACCTTAACAACACAGCAGCACTTCTCTACTGCCTTTAACTCCATGGCGCTAGCAATGCAGCTCAGCTGGAGACACCGGAAAACCTTTGAAAAAGTAGGACATTAAAAATAGCTACAGACCAGTGGCGAGACAAGAAAACAAAACTCCATGTTGCTTGGATATATCAACGTTTATACTATTATTTTAGCGCAAATATTCTTTGCTGGAGTTCTTCAAACTTCAATTCCGCTTCTTACTTCCTGGTTGTGTCTCACGTGTACGCGTGATTGGTCAGGCTGTAAATGCAAACAGCCAATGAGAAACGAGACGGTGGGAAGTAGTTCCTGGTTTTGCTGCACGGTTTATGTAGTTTCTTGGGGTTTTAATAATAAATGTATTTTTTACTTAAATGTACACCGACATGTTTTGGGATTCACTGGTTTACAGTGAAATATATACAATTATAAGTTATTAATAAAGAAAAAAATTACAATTGCTATACGGGTTACTTCATTCCTAATCTGTTTTGGTTCTTTCTTGTTGCAATTGATAGTGTGCCATGATTGTATATAGCTTTTAATTTTAAACTGCAATAATATACAACTAGGCTGTTTTTTAAAGCACCCACATTTACCTGGGTTAGATGTGTAACAAAATATTCCTTGCAAGTGCATCTTGCAATATGTAGTATTATAGTATAATGAGATGCTTGTCTGTATGTAATTTAATATTGGGAAAAAATAATGACAAACAAGACTTGAAGGATTGTCAAAAATATTTATTATACTAAACTTCACACGTCACATCCATAAAGAACATGACCTACCTTTTGGAGCATTACTTCATACAGTATCTCAGCGATTGAGGTAACATAAGCCAGTTTTATTTCAAAATATAAATAATAACTTATACACAAAATTACTTTTTTAACAATGAAAGATATTCTCATGCATATACTGTGTGCACAGACTATTTTTAAACACCACCCAAGTACTCTCATATTATCACTGCATATTGTTGCAGTAACTAATCACAAAGTACTTAATTCATCTTACATCAGTTACCTATCATGACAACAGGTAGTTTGGCATCCTCTGAGTATGACTTCGTTAAATCACCTGACTGTGCTGTTTCAGTTATCATGTACTGAAATAATTTAACACTGTGTAGTATTAAATAAAGCTTCTCGTGGTAAAAAGTCAGCTAAAGCACTTATGGTCACATTCATATTATTGGCAGTAGTCGTAAACCTTTCACGGATTTAAAAGAGAAAAAAAAAAAGATGCATTTAGGAGAACTGTCAGTATCCTTGGAGGTAGCTGGCTACTGTCAGAGATTAACATTAACAAATATACCACCAAATGTTTGCAGCAACCTTCCAGAAAGATATCCCCTGTTAGTTTCAAAACACAAACGAATAAAAAAATGAAAGATATGGTTTGTATCTGTGCCAACAAAAATGTTTCATTGCCAATCAAGGTAAAGTAACTCCAAGCCCACAAAGTTAACTAAATCGACCTTCACGGTAAGTTAACACCAGCAACCAAAAATAAACCTGGGTCAGAAGCTGGTTCACGGCGATAACATGCTCTATATGTCCCAGACAGAATTCCCTACAAGCTTAATGTACACCACAGCATAGAGAGTATTCTCCACACTCAGTCTGAATAATCTGAACAGGATCATGGTCAGTAACGTACCTTTGACTTGCTGTAGTGTTACTGATATGACATACAGTACATTTCTTTAAACGCATGAAGAATACAAAGTATATTAATACAAAATGCTCTTTAAAACATATTTCTTACTGGCAGTCCAAGTCTTATATATAGCATATTTAATAAAATATTTCTCTACTGCAGGTAGTTTTGTGTGGGACATGTTTGTGCACAGACAGCATTGTAAGTTTGGATAAGGCTATTAAAAGATTGTGGATCACTCAATATACTGGGAGAGCCAGCGGAAACCTTCCCCATATCCCTGTCTCTTCAACACACTGCACATGAAAACCTCCATTGGTCTCAAATTCAGCTCCTTCAGTGATACTGTGCCCTGTGAAGAAACACAAACACACATGTAAAGGAACAGATCTCAATTTACAGTTCATCCATTTCAACATGCGTTTTTTTGTTTTTCGTCCTTTTAAAATGAAGACTAACAGATAGTATAACAAGCTCTTAATCAGAAATAGTGTTTTCTCCTCTATATGTCTCACATGGTTTCATTACAGTAAAGATCCAAATGATCCAATGTCTCACCAAAGACCTAAGAACGTCCAAAGAGATCCCTGTATCAGAAATGTGTTTCTTATTTCATGTCCAATTCATTATCTCACACTGCTTACACACTGATGATTTAGTATATTAGTGTCTGCTAACTTCTCTGCTAACACTTTCACTGAAGTGGAAATATTCATTCAGGACTTTAACTTATAATGGAGTATTTTTACCCTGTTGTAATGGGACTTTTACTAAAGGCATGGCTAGAGCTATGGCTATTTTTAGAGCTTTCCACTATTCATTCAGGTGGATAACTAAAACATGTCTTCCGAATTGCTTTCAGTTGAATTCTGCATTAGTTCTCCCTTTTCTCTTTCACTGAAAACCAGTAGCAACATTAATAATGAAAAATATGCATGAGGCAGATAATAAGCAAATGTTTCTCAACAGCATGNCCCCCCCCCATTGCGACTGTATTTATCATGACAGGTGGTGATATTTGCACAGTTATGGCTGCCCTTGGAAACTCAGATGTGACTGAAAAAACGAAGATTTATACAAGAAATTCTAGAAGTACAATACCACCTGCACTGCGACACCTGTGAAGTGAATTCACTGTTATTATGCAGTGAAAATGTCCCTGGACGAACAGGCAGCTTGCACTTTCATTCATTCATTTTCTGTAACCACTTATCCTCTGGAGGGAGCTGGAGCCTATCCCAGCTGTCACTGGGCAAGAGGCAGGGTACCCAGGACAGGTCACCAGTCTATCGCAGGGTGGCCACTTGCACACATATGTACTACTGACTGATCAGGTTATGAAGCAGGGTAAGGCGAGTAATACAGATGAAATTATGTTCAATAAATACAAAAAAAAGAACTGCAAGACAAAAATAACTTAATCAAACACACACTCATTACCTTTCCGGTTGTATGTCCATGAAGACCAAATATTCCTCTGAGTGCATCCTCACTGATAGCCTCTGGACGATCTATCTTATTCCCCAGGATGAGTACTGGGATGTTTGAGATGGTTTCATCTGTTAACAGGGCCTACCCACAAGAAATGGTATCAAACAGATGATTTATGTTAGCGACAAGTATAAACAAATGTCCTGCGTTGATCTAATAAGTAAAATCTTTATAATTAACTCACATCCAGTTCAACTTTAGCCTCTGCTAGTCGCTCATGATCAGCACAATCCACCATGTAGACTACACCGTTTATGGCTGGGAAATAGTTCTTCCAAATTCTCCGCGCTGTGGAAGCCACAACGTTTCAGTATTTATGTGACACTTGTGCAAATACATCAATTCCATTAACTCCCACCTTGTGTATGACCTCCTAGGTCAAAAGTTATGAAGGTCATCCCAGCTATGGTCAGCTCCTCAGAAGCTAAGGGCAAAGAGGACTTAATATAAATGAGGAAGCAAGAAACATGAAGCTGACAGCTGAATGTTGAATCGCTGAATGTACTTGGGTATAACGTCGGCATGTGCTGCCCTAGCCGGTCATCTCTGAGCATTTGCAGGAGCGTTGTTTTTCCAGCGTTGTCTAGTCCGAGGAAAACCAGCTTGCCGGTCTTTTTGTACAACCCTAATGGAAGAGAGGATGGATGGATGTGAACGGACTACAAATTCAATCAAAATCAAGGAGAAAAAGGACTGGAAGCCTCCGTAGTCACCAAATGCACCAAGCAGTTTGGCATTTTTTGTCATATTTAGGAAAAGTTTTGAAGTTAGAATATTGTTATTTTACTGTTTATTGGTTGGTTTATGTTTTTAGCCACATAGAGTAAAAATATATATTAAAGTCTACACAGCTGTGAGTATTTGGGGTTAGAATTGGTGAAATACACTAAAATGTAAAAAAACAAACAAAAAAAAAACATTTGGCTATCAATTGTTCATTTGCCAATTACTGTATATAAATTTGTATTGTTTTCAAAGATATACTTTAATGTTTCTGTAACACAAACATTATTTTGTGAGGGCTGATATTCCGTAAGGTCTAATGGCATTTCAGTTTGTATGACAAAAACATTGCACCGTATCAACACTCTAGCATTATACTCTACCTAATAGCTGCAGGACGCTGCTGAATCCCCTGTAGATCCAATCAAATATAAAAGACATTTTTCTCGACAACCTGGAATACAGAAAACGCACAAGGTATCAGTGGGCATTTAGTTTATGTTCAACCGCGTGTCCCAAATAACAGAAAACAATGACAGAATGTAAAATATCGTTGCCACAGGACAATGTTGCATTACAGAAGCTAGCACTGAGGCTCATTGTTCATCAGCCTTTCTGACCCTGGATTACGCTGCTGGTATGTGTAAGCTTTGTGTAATCACATGCAATTACACAAGTTTTAAAGCATGAAAGAAAGAGAGCTAAGCAAAGCAACAAACAGACTGCTACTATGTTCTGAGAGCAGAGGCACACTGATCTTCCTCTGACTATTTTTATGCCAAGTCAAGCCAAGGACACTTGATCTTGGTGGTCACCCCCAGCTTCTCTCTCTCTCTCTCTCTCTCTCTCTCGTTCACAGACACAAACACCTGTCACTCTCAGTGAACTTAATGTGCCTGAACAGAGAGGCCTTCAGTGACTAAGGTTTCTGGAAAACACCCGATTGTTGACTAGTTTATCATAAAATGTTTCCACAGGGTCACTTAATTTAATTCCTACATGTGTGGAATATGACATGTAGCATAATACATACTGCTAGTACTCAGCGAATTCTCAAAAATGCCATATCAATACTCCAGTGCAAAAATACATAAATAACACCAGAATGCACGAGAGCCCACTAAACTCTCAACAAAGCTCCTCAGAAACGATTATTCTAGTAATTTAACAATCTGAGCCGCAGTTCGGCGTGTCACATGTAGCTGTAGATGTAACGGCATCAGCTGACAAAGAGTAAACAAAAATAAATTCAGTAAACATGCGCGTGTGAACAGCTCCGAAAGGTCCAAGTTAAACCAGTAACTTTATGGTGTTGAGAGAAGGGGTTCGAGAAGCAGACTTAAATTGACATATGGACACATAAACAAAGTAAATTTTATTCATGAGTTGCGGTATTACCTTGGTCTCCCGAATTTGTTAACTCCTCGTCGGTTGGTATTTGGTCCAACTCTGTCCCGTCGACTGACATGAAGACCGCAAAGTTGACAGTTAACCGGAAGTACGTCACCAGGACGGCCGATAAACATTAAAGCGCGAGGGAAGGCATATTAAATAAAGAAATAATAACAATGATAATAAAATACATTTTGCTGTAACTTTCACGACATTTACACATATATTATTATTTCGATGTTATAGAAAAGTACTTATTTAAAGGTCTCTGTTAAAAAATAGTTTTAACGTGAGAACTTCAGAAGACGTCATTGTAAGTATGAGTAGTTTTCATTCACAAATTGTTTATGAGGTTATTTTTCCAACTTTCATTTTGAAAATATTTAGTTTTGGCCGCATCCATTTTATTTTATTTTATTTTATTGGTTTTATTTTTGTTTTGTTTTGTTTTTTAATATCTGTGTCGTCTTTCATAGCCAATTCAGAACAGTGATCACAGCAGAACAGTCATGTACTGTAGACACCGAGTCTGATTAAACACAAATGCTCTGACTAAACTGACAAGACTGCGTGGGAAGATGTTTAGAAATGAATTTTAGTTTAAACACTGTTGTTTTATCTAAAGTTTATATCAGTAAATAAAGCTGTTTTTTTCCACATCTAGTTTTTTAAGTTCATTTTTAGTTAACCTTAACAATCCTGACACCCGTAATTACTAATTTCCTGTAATAATTTACATTTTTACTTTAAAGACCATATAACAGAATATTTACACAAAGAAATGTTACAACTCAATCTGGAAATTAAATTGCCATTTCCATTTTTTAGTGTTTTCTTTACTGTTCCCATCTTTCTTTGTTATCCTCGTTTATTTATTAAACTTTGATTGTACCTTCCATTTTTACTGTTGCTAGGACTATGCAAATAAAGCATTTAAATTAAGAACCATGCTGAATTGCTAGAGATTGTAATCAAGCAACCTGTACACCGGACAAATATCATGTCAGGTGATGAACACTAGGTGGCAGAATTCAAACACACACAAACACCATAGACTTACCGTGTCCTCGGAGGACACATAATCCAACTCATGAAACTCACACTTTGATTATAATTTAACAGAGAAGCTTTATTAAAGCAGTTCATTCTCATACAGGACACCAGTATCTGCTCTGCACAGCACCTGTACTTGGTGTATGACAGCACATCTCCAAGGAGATCTTTGTTAAATAAGTGGAAAATTCATTGGTCATGACATGAGTAAATTTTGACTTCTCTTTCACTACAGTATCTAACCCCTATACCAGGAAGACACAGACCCAGACACAACATCCAGTTGCCCCATTGGTTCCTAATCCAAGTTCATCTTCAAGTATTCCTGTGAGAGATGAGCCTTTCCTTCTGCTCCAATCCAGACAGCTCCAGGATTACTTCCTCTCATAGTAGAACCACTTATCAACTGCAAATGAAAACATTACGTTCATGTTCAGTCAGATTCAGCAGAAATCGAACATTATTGAAAGGGATATTTAATGAAGCACTACCTGATGATGGAATGGGCTCTTCTTTCCCACAGGGACATGTCTAAAAATAGAGGGAAACAGTTGAAGAGGTCTTGTGTTGAAATGTCTGGTGTCATGTTGCAAAATAGGATGAAGAAAATCTAACCTACCTCACCAACAGCAGCTTTAGCCTCATCTGCTGAGCAGCAGTAAGGACTCTCAGTGGCTGACACACATGTGTTTTTGCTGTTTGAGAATGTAGGACATTTATATTTATATTTGATGTCTTTATATTATAATTAAGACAATAATGACTTTGAGTGTACATTTGTTGTAAAAGTAACGCAGCGCTTACCAGTTCAGTTCACCAGCATTAGCTTTTTGGGCAATGAGGGCTTTCCAGAAGTTGTGAGTGGTCTTGATAACTTCAATGGCAAAGTCCTGAAAATAAACATCAATAACTTAGTTTAGAAGTAGGGTTATGGCAGTTAATTATATATTAATACTAGTTTGTGTTATCAGCTGAATTTGCAAGGCTGAGCTAGACAAAACTCACTAACTCACTAAATCCTCGCATGGCAACATGGCAAGTGTTAAAGATTAATCTAAATCGGTTTGTCCCGGACAAAGTAATGACAAATGTGGATTAAGTAAACACCTTGTCTTTGAACTCCTCATTGAAAGCAAAGCGGTTCTCTGGCTTCCCATCTGGCACTTTGTATCTCTTGAACCAGTCGACCGTGGCCTCTAGATAACCAGGTTTCAGGCGCTGGACATCGCCGATGTCTGAAAATAGACGGGGACAACAAAATAAGTGCATGCTGTGACTGATGCAGCACTGCGGCAAAACCCACACAGAAAGAAAAAGGGCTTACTGTTCAAGTCCTTGGCTTCAGGGTCCTCCACATTTATTGCAATCACTTTCCAATCAGTCTCACCCTCATCGATCATGGCCAGGACACCGAGTACCTTCACTTTGATTATCTCCCCACGGGAGCACACCTAGAGTGGACATTGCAGATTGTGGTGCATTTTTTCAGTAACAAAAGAGGTCTCACCTCCACATCAACACCATTCTACATTTTGTATGAATAACACGTAAGGCTGTAAAATCACCAGCCAGCGTTGTACCTTACTGCCGATTTCGCAGACATCAATGGGGTCGTTGTCACCGCAGCAGTCAGTGTCGGCATCTTTATGTGCTGGATCTTCCCATGTCTAAAACATGACAGCAGTATTAAAGAAAACAACTAAACAGTGGTTGCTGGTCATTGTTAAACTCCCCATGAAAACAAATTTGATATTGTTGTACAATATGTCTCACACAATATATCTGGCCCAACATTGACTAAAAGGGATTTTTGATAGTGTTCTTAAACGTATTTTAGAGGTTGTCTTTTTCTGGAAAAATGCTGACTCATCCTGCACCGGGGAGTGTTTGCCAATTTTGCGAAACAGTTTCTCAGGCTTCAGTTTTTGGCTCAAACATTTATGGGTGGTGCCTGCTCTGGCCATTGGAGATGACCAATCAGAACATGCCGCTAGTAGAAACATATAGTACTTTGTTATGCCGTTTCACCGACTTCAGGAGAACACATTGGCATCACAAACAACATACTGACCTGAGGAATGGCCCCGTAGTTCCATATGTAGCCCTTGTGCGGGAAAACATTGGCAACATAGCGCAACTTCCCCTTCTTCACATCCTGCTTTATTGGGTTCAGGAGGTCTTTTGTAGCGATCTGTTAAATACATGTACACTGCTTATAGACGCAACTAATGTGAATAAACGTACACATTATTTAGGTTATTATTTAGGAAATGTATGATTTAAATACACATTGCAGTTATTTTAAATCCTATTTAATTGTAGAAATCACTAAATCTATCAATATAAAGTGGTTTTACAGAATGAAAACACTGATGAAAACTTGAATGAATACATTTAGGTCAAGCAGTAAAACCTGACCTGATGGTTGAAGATCATAAAAGAGAGTCATACCTCCATCTTTGCATTTGTCCATCTTGGTACTTCAACGACCATGTGAAAGATGTTCTATAAGGGAGAAAAAAAAATATATATATATAATATATAATATATATAAATTACATTAAAATCCTTAACCTAATTGCATATATGATGTGATTTTAAGCCACATCAGCATTGCAGAAATAATGTTTTGGCTCTTATTGCTGTAGTCATAACTTAAATAAGATGAACCGTCAGAAAGATAAGATAAAAGAAAATCCGCTGCTATCACAAGTCATATTGACATAGCAGGCGGAAAATAAAGAGTAAAGGCCATTTCCCTGCTAACAGACTATGACCGCACTATTGCGGAGAGTACTACGTGAAGCAGATGCTATAGCTACAAATTCTGCATATGTATGACAGAAGTGCAAGAGCGATTTAACCAGAAGGCATATTTGAAGAATACACACATATTTGCATACTCAGTAGAGTAAAGGTGAGATACTGTGTGCTTTCTTACCTGACTCTCATCTGCATACATTGGGATGTCATGAAATGGTGAGATGTACTTTCCTTCTGCATTTTCTGCAAAACACAATAAAATGCAGTGAGAATATATCCACAATACACAGGATTGACAGCTATTAGACTTATGTCAACAACTTAATCGTGACATTAAACAGGTCTACTTCTTGCTACGACATGCCACAGCTTACTCCTGAAAGAATTTATGTTTAATGAAACATAAATACGACAGTGCGCACGCTGGCAAGGATAGTGCCAGTTTATATTTAAAGCCCGCTGCATACAAAAGCCAATGTCCATACTTAACCAATGTCAGCTGAGGCTTATTTTGTCCATATGTTAAACTGAGGTCTGCATTACTGTTGAACATTGATGATAAAGAATAAGGTTTAAATGATTCTGACGAACTTTAATTGAGTCTAAACTGACTTGGCAGTTATATTAGGTACACCAATTATTCTAATAAAATAGTCCTGCACCAAATCTTATTTTCATGAAGGAAATAGTATTCAGCATCAGTTCAAAATTATCAAAAACCGCTGATTCAACTGTGTTTTCATTTTGGAGGCTGTGGGTTTGTAGTACTATTGAATTATACTGTATCAACACATGTTTTTATTAGTTTTGCCTACCACATTTTAGTCAATGGACTGGGTTAAATAACAGTAACAGTATTTCAGTACAGTTTAACAGCACCACAAACTATATCCACCAAAATGAGCATACAATTATATACTACATAATCCATCTGTGATATTACAAGGACTGATTGTCCAGCAGTCAACAACAATGGATTCATTCACCTGTAAGAATCAAAGAGGGCGTTGTCCCCTCACTTTTTATGATCCCATCCTGAATGACGTATTTAAGCACCTTGCGTGAATTACCGTCATATCAGACTTCCTTCTATCAGAATCAGGCAACAATACTGTCACAAGGTCGAGGTATGTTTTATGTCAAAGACGCATCATGTTACTTGCATTAGCCGGCGAAACCTGCAGAACTGGTTGGCGCAATTAAAATGAATCACAAGGAGCCCTGAGGAACAGCCAATACAATAAATACCGCGATCTGCAAGAGTTTGCAGCGCAAGAACATGAATCACTGCTGTTACTGGCTTGATAAAATAAACCGGGAAAGAATCAATTAATAAGTGACACGTGGAGATTTCCACCGGTCCGTGGCGTTTGTGGAGAGTCCTCAAACTCGGGAAGAAGTTTATTATTTCTACTATTTTTTTTACTTACTGAAGAACAGGCGGTAGCTCAGGGAGTTCGGGTTTCCCCTCTCTTCTACTGTGAAGCTCATGTTCAAGTGCGGGTTTGTGTTGCTGTCTGGACCTGGGATGGTGGATGGCGGCGGAAGAAATCGTCTGAGCCCTCGTTAGATATTTCTTTTGGTCGCAGAGGGCACCGCGCATGCGCACTCCAATGATGCGTTCAGTGCCTAGCGAAAATATCTGTAAAGTATGATGTAATCGCAATAAAATAGTTTCGCTATGAAAGTCTTATGGATTGAGTATGAGCATCTTATATTATTGTCATCAAAATATTAAATCAGTCTATGTTTTCGTATAACCCTCTGTATTGCAGCTCTCTGAATATATTTTGACATTTCTTCATGAGTAAAATGAGCAGTTAGCATTTCTGCTTGGACATCTTGCAATAAACTGAGCACAATCTCATCACTTAGACTTAGACTTAGATTTAGATAAACTTTATTGATCCACAAGGGAAATTGCTTGGTTACAGTAGCTTAGTTGTACATAAAAAACACACTCTTAACAACCTCAGATAAAAAGAAAAGATTAAATTAAATAAAATAGAAATAACAAATAAGTAGAATAAAATCTAGTAAGATAAAATAGAAATAGTATAAGCCAAAATGTACAAATTATCATATTAGCATATGAACAAATGTACCAGAAACAGAGAAGGAAGAATATAAATTATATATACAGGGTAAGGTGTAAGGTGCAGTAGTGTCCATTAACATTAATAACATGGAGTTATCTGTCTCGGAAAGGTGAATTGTTGTGCAGCTGGACAGAGAATGGTATGAAAGTAGTCCTGTAGCGTTCAGTGTGGGAGCGGAGCTGGATCAGCCTGTTGGAGAATGAGCTCCGCTGCCCCTCTATAGTCT
>JASGAT010367709.1:0-20123 GCA_030220025.1 Chelon auratus | reverse complement strand
CAGCTTGATAGAAGCCAGGATTTTCAAAAACAGATGTTATGATCATAATAATTATACTGAGTCTATAAATACTGTAATGAATCTACAAAACACCAACCATGTGTTACTTTCTGTAAACTGCTAAATTTCTCAATCACGTCCACTAACCCTTTAGTTTAGTCACTTTCACAAAACTGAAGAAGTATTTTTAGGATCAGTTTGCTGATTTTTCTTTTTTTTTTTTTTTTACACATCTAACCAATTTTACTTTAATTTCCTACTGGTTATAGACCCATTTAAGCTCCTTACGTGATGAGTAGCTGTCACAGAGAGTCAGTGAGTGGAGGGAAAAAAAAGTGTCATGGCTCTTTTCAAACTGAAAATGGCTTGAGGAGGAAAACACCTGTAGTCAAGAAAAGCAAGCTGAAAAGCCGCCCTCGTTCCCCCGAACGCTTCAGTGTTTCTGCCACATTGACAGAGTCTGTTTGAAGACAATATGTCACCGTGCATCTGGGGATTGGGGGTCCACTGCCTGGCAGCCTCCAACATGTTTCTCCTGTCTTCACCAGATGTCAGCTGGATCCCCGAGACGTCCCTGAAGGGTTTAGAGCGTCGCCGTGGAGGAGAAGGGGAGATGTGCAGCTCTCTAAACAAATAGAATACATTAATACTGAAATACGAAGTCTGCTGTTTGGCCCGTTCCAATAGAGAGAGCCAGAGGCAGAGGGAGCGAGAGAGCAACTTGGTGGGTCTTTGTTCAACCCGCGAGACTGAAAATATTCTTATGAAACATGATGACATACTTACAGTAGGGTCCATACGTGTTTGGACACTGACACAGTTTTTGTAGTTTCAGCTACTCACAGAGAAAGAACATATTCAAGTTGTAGTTGTAGGATTAGCACGGATGCGGATCTTCCAGCTTTAATCCAAATCGAAGGAAAAGTGTAAGAATTAGAAATATTTTGTTTTAGCAATTCCCTATTTTGATTTCTTTAGTCACAATATGGGTAAAATCCAAAAATAAAAACCATTTCATATCAAGTACAGTATAGAATTTGTTCTTTAAACCACATTTAAAACAGTGCCTGCAGGAAAAAGGCGTCATACCTGACCAGCACCACATGAAAAATGTGCCTGTTTGAGCTTTCTGCAGAAACACTAACTACACCCTTGTCCTCAGAAGCTCCACAGTATGTAGATTAGGTTTCAGTTTACTTGCCAATATTTTTAGCGATGTATACACATGAATTTTCTTTCTCAGCGAACTCATAGAAGATGGCACAAATTGAAATAAAGAGGTTATAGAGATAGAAATGAAATTGCTGTTGAAATACTCAATCTGTAAATCTGTTAACCTTGATGTCTTTTGATGTTTATTTGAAAATACCCAAATCAGTGCTGCATTAAGGTTTTAGGCTTTAAAAACATTAACTCTCAGAACCAAAAGTTTGACCTGACCAATTCAAATCACAAATCTACCTGAACGAATACTTGACATTTAAAATCACTTTCTATTTACCGTAGATTAAATTACATCTAACATTAATATTGTGATTGTGACTTTATTTTATTGTCGCTCTGAGGTTTTTGTGTGGATTTAAAAGTCCAATGGATTTTGTATCTGCAGGAGAAGCGGGTCCCCTCGCCATGTCGCACCAGCATATTTCTGCAGTAGCCCAGAAAGGACAAACCCAACACAGACTCTAGAAAGGGTCTTTGGCGTTTTTAGCTGCCATATACACCAATCAGGCATAACATTATGACCACTGACAGGAGAAGTAAATAACATTGATCATATTGTGACAATATAATATTCTGCTGGGAAACCTTTGGATCTGGCATTCATGTGGATGTTACTTAGACATGTACCACCCACCTAGACCAGACCAGACACCCCCACCCCATAGCAATGACACTCCTTGATGGCAGCAGCCATCCCCAGTAGGATGTAGCCTGACACACACACACACACGCAAAAATGGTTTAGGAACAACGCAAAAAACATGAAGAACAGCACAAGGTGTTGACCTGGCCTTCAAATTCACTAGATCACAGAGGCCCCTCCCCTCAACCCATAGGACCCAAAGGCCCCCACTAACAACATTCTGTTGCCAGACACCACAGGACACCCTCACAAGGCCCATGTCCATTCTCTGACGAGTCACAACTGTTTTGGAGGCACAAGGGAGACCTACACAATATTAGAAAGGTGGTCATCATGTTATGCCTGATCAGTGTAGGATCTCTTCCAAGTTGAGGCCACTTAGACACCAGTCCTTTAATAAACCACGTGGTGTGATACAATAGGAAGTCCAGAGGTCATTTCCTGAGTTTCCCATCTGGCTGCTGGCTGTAGCGTCACAATAAAAGGACACAATTATGGGAAATGGTATTGATCTTCTCATGTAACTCAGCAAGAAAGCAAAAATGGTCAAAAACAGGTAATGAAGTTGATATTGCAGTTTTTCTTTTACAGTCTTGTTTCATAAAGACTCAATTTCATGTAGTCTGCCAACAGTGGTTTACTGATTAATAGTTTATTGCATTTCTATTGTTTTGTCTATGTATCACGGAAAATAGTGTGTTGTAATATGTGTTAAATTGTGTTAGTTAGTATTCTAGAGGTTGATATTCTCTCAAAGTGCTCCACAGGAGATATTTCGTTACGTGTTGTCCTATTGATCGTTGTGCTCCTTGCTAACCTCTCTCATTCTGTAGACACTATCTCCATTGCCTCTGGTAATTCTCCTTTTGACACCGAGCTGAGAAATGAGAGTACTGTGAAATGATCTGCTCTCTCTGTGTTCTTCCCCAGCGTGATGGAGCCTGAGCAAAGCAATTCACCGCTGCAAATTCCTGGCAAGAAGAAGAAGAAGAAGGAAGCATTTTGCAGTGGACACAGAGGTCCTTGTGCAAACATCACATCCATTATCACGGAAAACTGAGAAACTAACCATCAGGGTCTGGAAACTTATTAGGCTCTCGCTATTGCATCAGTTTTCACAGAGCCCCCTACTGTGCCGTGGGTAATAGATGGTGTCAGTGTGGCTAATACGGGCTGATTTTCTGCTTCCTTTGTGCTTTCACTTTCCCCCGCTGAACACTTGAGGGCAGTAGAAATATGCCTCATGTTGAGTGTTCATCCTCCGGTCCTCATACTGCATTCAGGCGAGGCTGGTTGGCAAGCAGCAAGACTAATTATGATTGATTCGGAGATAAGAGAATTAATATTGAAATAGCAATAAAAGTAAGAAAAGTGGATTCACTCAAAAGAGAGAAATTTCTTTTAACGTGGCTCAACGTTGTCTTCTGGTGCCATAAATCACTTAGACGGTCATAATGAAACAAGGAGGAGAAAAACAAAGACGATCTCAAAAGTGAAAGTGGATGTGCAAACAGTGAACCTTTTTGGCTTAATAATTTATAGATTAAATATATAATGTCTTTGGGATATTACATCGGAAACTTTCTGAGAAACAGAGGAGCGCGGTTGGACTCTCCTCAACTGAAAATCTGATAAAAGGAAGAGGAAATATTTAGACTTTATTCAACACCACGCTCCGGAATAGAAATGCATTTACGCCCAGAGTCGTTGGAAAAGGAAAGTTGAATCAGAAACCAAAATCAAAGGCAGACAATAGCCTTTTGCATCGGAGTAAACAAGAACATGAAAGTGATTGCGGTTTATAAGGTTACACACTCTCGGGCAATGCTGCTTCTGCACCAACACATCTTGTTTATGTTTCCCTACTAGTGTTGCATGAGATCATATTCTGTGTTGCGCTTCTACTCCCAGCCATGTGATTTATTCCGCCACCCAGCACAGCCCTGGCAGATGCCGTATCTACAAAGACCTGAGGAAATTCTGGAGTAAATGGTGGCCAGCTGAGAAGAAGATATAAAAATGCAGCTCGTAGGAAAGAGAGGAGCACTGTTGTCTCCCCGAATTCGAATAAATTCACACATTCCAAGGTGAAATAGAGGGCTGTGCATTGTCATATGGTCATTTCGCTGATACACTTATCTCATGCTTTTCACTCTGTGCCCTATCTCTATCTGCGTGCCTTATTTGCTAGGGCGAACCAGGGAGGTAGAACTGGTGGGTGGGAGGTGTGTGTTGGTGTATTCACGGTGCGGAGGAGTCTGGTGTGCATATGATGAATGAGATAGTTAGGAAGCAGTGAATTTATGGCTGTGAATGCAACCATCCATTCTGCCCTGCAGTCCCTGGCTGTCCTCAAGGGCATCGTGCTCCTCCGGGTCCCATCTTAGGTGGATCGGGATCCCGCTACTGCTGCTGCTGCTTCTGCTGGTGTAGAGAAAATGCCGGGGTTGTCCTCGGTGCATGTTAAGCAGTGGTTAATTAGCAGGCAATGAGCACAAGCTGCTAATGTACATATAATAGCAGGGAGGCCAAGCGGTGCCAGCGAAAGGCTGCCTTTATTAATTAGGCCTCTCATTCGTCCACTATAGATCACCTTGAGCATTCCAGTGCAGTGTGGCCTCCTGTTTGAATGGTGGACAGTTTGCCCTCCAGAATGATTACACTTTAGCCTTTAATAATTAAAAATGAATGAGTGTGTAATGTAATTTACAACTCCACTGTGTAAGATTCAATTGATCTATTGGAAAAAAAATTAGTTTAATATTAAGAACTGTGTTTTCATTAGTGTATAATCTTCTGAAAATACATCCTTCTGCTTTCTTTCCCTTTATCACAGATGATGGTGGGTCCACACTGTGTGTAAGGATGGATAAGCCCTCCATGATGTCACTGACAGCTTCATTCATTCATTTATCTTCTGTACCCGCTTGTTCCTGTGAGGCATCAGTGCTAACCAACTCGCCACTGTGCCGCCCCGTCACCGACAGGTTACCCAAACCTAAATTCCATCTAACTTAACAGCTTGTTCAAAAACTGGCAGACGGCCCCATGGCACCCACCTGTCACTCAAAGCCCCCACCTCCTGTATTGCTTGACATCCTGTACAGTAATAATGAATAGCAAGGCTATCCTTGTATCAGCCTGTAAACATGTTTATGTCAGTTGAAAGATGCATTTTAATGTGGAAGAGATTGACTCACTTTTGGAGCCAGACTCTAGTGGAAACCATTAATACAGATAGACTGCCTTTAGTTGCTTTTATTTGTAGTAGTGGTAGTGGTGTAGTAGTTTTGTCCATTTTTATAATATCTGGTCCTTGTTCCCATTTGAATGAATAATATGATATTTAAATATTAGAAGTAAACAGCTGTATCTTAGCAGAACAGAAGGGATTTTTTTCAACATCGAGACAATATTTTGCCAAAACATTGTTCTTTTCAAAATGAAATTTTGACCTGATGATGACTTCAGATGAGTTATCCAACATTGTATCCCGCTGCCAATTTATTGCACTTCTTTCTGTGGGCAACATGAATAGCTATAAAAAAAATCTCATGGCCATCCTTCCTGTACTAGCTAAGATACAGTGCATCCAGAAAGTATTCACAGCGCTTCACTTTGTCCACATTTTGTTGTTACAGGCAGCCTTATCCCAAAATGGATTAAATTCATTTTTTCCTCAAAATTCTATGCACAACATCCTAAAAGTTTTTTTTTTTGAGAGATTTTGCAAATTTATTAAAAATAAAAGACTAAGAAATTGTATGTACACAGGTATTCATAGCCTTTGCTCAGTACTTTGTTGATGCACCTTTGGCAGCAATTACAGCCTCAAGTCTTTTTGAATTTGATGTCACAAGCTTTGCACACCTTTCGTTGGGCAGTTTTGCTCATTCTTCTTTGCAGCACCTCTCAAGCTCCTTCAGGTTGGATGGTCGGTGCACAGCCATTTTCAGATCTCTCCAGAGATGTTCAATCAGATTCAAGTCTGGGCTCTGGCTGGCCCACTCAAGGACATTCACAGAGTTGTCCTGAAGCCACTCCTTTGATATATTGGCTTAGGGTCTTTGTCCTGCTGAAAGATGAACCGTTGCCCCAGTCTGAGGTCAGGAGAGCTCTGGAACTGGTTTTCATCCAGGATGTCTCTGTACATTGCTGCATTCATCTTTCCCTCTATCCTGAATAGTCTCCCAGTACCTGCTGCTGAAATCATCCCCACAGCATGATGCTGCCACCACCATTCTTCACCGTAGGAATGGTATTGGCCTGGTATTCACACCAAAGAGTTTAGTCTTTGTATCGTCGGACCAGAGAATTTTGTTTCTCATGGTCTGAGAGTCCTTCAGGAGCCTTTTGGCAAACTCAAGGTGGGATGCCATCTGTTTTTTACTAAGGAGTGGCTTCCGTTTGGCCACTCAACCATCCATACATGAGGACACTTTTGTCCCTTAATAGTAACAACCTAACTATGTTTGAAAATCTGACATTATAAGAAAAACAAAAATCCATCAAAATCATTGTTGCTACTAATCATTGACATGTCTAAGGCTCTAATAATCCCCCCAAGAAAAATTCACTTTGCATTTAGATTATTGAAATCTATTTTTTTATTATTTTAGAAGAAATTTTCACACACAAATACTGGCATATAAAGGGTTAAAATTCTGAAACTGAACAAACACTTGGTGTCTATGATTAGGACTGAAGTTGATTAAAAGATTTATGTAAAAAAATATATTATTAATTACTAAAATTCTCAAAAATAACTTTTTTCACGTTGTCATTATTGGGTGTTATGTGTAGAAAAAATGTATTTAATCCATTTTGGGATAAGGCTGTAGTGAAGCGCCCACAACAGCACAGAATCTCCCCTCCATCTCATTATCAAATATTAGCATTTACTCTCATCAAACCGCATTAGAAGACAGTTTTTGTTCGACATTTTCTGTGCACTCACTGCTGCAGGCTGCCATCCACCAACATTGGAGTCCATTTATTATTCACAGGTGGTGAATCATGTTCTGTAAGGATGTATATTCGCCGTGTCTCACAAATAAAACTGTTTTTTTTTCCTTCTAATGCCCTGTGAACATAAGCATTTAGATTACAAAGATTGTGAAAATATCTGTCTAGATAAAACATAGCCTTCTGAAAGCCAAGCAGTTTTGTTAATAGCCTCAACATTCCTCCAAGCTATCTCAGGATACATGGCCATTATAGAATAAAATCTGCAAAGTGAAGTGTCAAAGGATTGTAAAAATCCTTTTGTTTTATTTTATATTGTCTAATTGTTGCTTTAGAACTGTTTACATTGGACACTTGTTGCTGTTATGGGATTTAGTTATAGTACATCCAGTGAAATTGGATTTTTAAGAGTAACACACAGTGAGCTAAAATGATGTGTTCAAGGAGACTTTGATTGTCATCTGGACGCTGATGGATACACAGGAAGTGAACTTTGTGTTAACTAACTCTGCCTCTGATCACACAGAGAACCGCTGCAGACTATTTGTGGTAACATTTTTCTGTTTGCTTGTTTGTGCAATGGGGCTTCTGCAGTGCTGTCAGTGCACGAGAGACTGAAATGACATCACTTCCCACTTATCCCTTCTTCGAGGGCAAAAGAAACCCATAAATGTCAATGGTCAGTAAAGTATTCATTACACTGACTTTCTGTTTGATGGGCATGAAGAACACTGGTGGTCTGAGGGCCTGCATTACAGGACAGGACTCACATGACAGGACTCACGTAACTATACCAGAAGGACATTAGCGTTCTGCGGCACATGTGGATGTTTGTATTTATGTTATGTGTGTTCATGTGTTTAGTGTGTGTTTGACATAGAGAGAGAGGTAGCAGCTGTAGGAGCCGGGGGGCCCCCGGGCTCCAGAAGACGTCAGACCCAGCTGGCCGCCTCCGGGGGAGGTCAGGGTGTGTTGACAGCTTCCTGAAGCAGATGAGAGAGCAGAAGTGGCTCTGCCTCTCATCTCCTCATCTCCAGCTTATGTGGATGTCTCTGAGGATGGCACGGCGCAACACATCGCATCAGGTTTCTCTGTAATTAACACTTTTCAAGGGTTTGTTGAAGGGCGTGTGTGTCTGATGGAAGGTGTATGTGTGTGTATGGAATAATCCATGTAAAAATACATGTGAAAAAAGTATGCAAACCAGCTGCTACATACCCTCCATATACCCTCCTCTGTGTCTTTCATATTGAAAGAGTATTTGTGCTTCTGTGTGTCAGATACAGTGCATAGTAATGCTATCATCAAAAAGTCACCCGGATAGTTTCCTCTCATGCAGACTTTTAAAGAAAAAGCCATTTTAAAGAAGGACAAGTCATTTTGAGCATCAGCTTACCTCTGTTTAATTATCTTAACACTGAAGCAGCTGGATAATGCTAGCCATCATTACCTCGCCTGTCTCAGAATCGCTCCATCCTTCTTTCACAAAGAGATGCGCCCACCATCAGCGGCACTGGCCCTCATCATTCACAGCCTTGAAAGCTACCTCCAGGTGCAAAGGTCAGATGCAGCCGTGATCCAGGCAGCCATCCCACGATCTAGGTGCTTTCCTCTTCGCTTGGCAGCCTCCATATTGATTTGATTAGTTGCTAATTAAAACTTGGCAGGCTGGGCCGGGCACAGAGGAGATCGCTCAATTAGCGGGGTGTCAGAGAATCTAATTCTCTCTTTCACCCTCTCCCTCTGTCTTTCACTCCAGCTTTCCCTTCCTGCTCTATCACACATCTCCATTCTATTTAATGCGTATAAAGGATGAGTGAAAAGGGAGGGAGGATAAATCTCTGAGGAAAGAGATTGAGCACTCTCATGGAGCTAAAAGCATCCAGCCCATAATCCTTGAGCTAATCTTTGCTTAAAGATTCATTTTGTAAGTTGTAAAGAAAGCGCCGCCTGCCAGTGGACGTTTGTTTGGGCATGTTGCCTTTGCACTCCTTGATGCCTGCTACCTTTTCTTCTCCTGGCAAGACAACCGAGCAACACACAAGCTGTTGCAGTTTTAGTTGTAAGCCTCTGGGAGAAGGAGGTATGAGCTTTACGGTTTTCTTCTTGTGCTGTGTGTGAAAACACCATGGATGGGTTCTATTATGAAGGCTGAAGAGGAGTTTCGCGTGTTGATCCTGCTCATTTCATGATGACATTTGAGAGATTTTTCTGAACTTGCATCTCACCGGCTGCTTCTTTGACGAAATATCTCTATTAAAATAACAAGCTGCAGTTCTAGGTCTTTTCGGGGTTGAATGTGTTCCTTGCTGAATTCATGCTTTTATCCAAAAATGACTCACTGCCTGCTCTCCTAGACCCTCGTCTGTGTCTGTCTGGAGCCCGCAGAGAGAAGGAGGTAAATTCTCTACTGTCATTTTTATTGAAGAGATTCTTTTAAGGCGGCAAATCTGGTCGATCCGAGCCTGTAGGTGGATGAATTTAACATTCATGGAATACGGTATACATCCTGTTATAGTTTGTCTACTTATATGAGATGCTTAGGAAAGAAAGAAGGATTTTTAACTTGATGTATTTATTTATGTCATTTTCAGTTGGTAGCAGGAGTCTTTGCTTCTCTGATCCTTCAGAGCTTCCAGTGATGTGCGTCCCCAGACTCAAATCCCATATGATCCAGTATATAAAGCTATTATCGTGACTAATATGTACGTTTTTTGGACATAGATAGATACACAAATTCAGTGACTTCTGACATGTTAAAGACAAATGAGAGAGAGCAAAGACAAGTATAAACCGTCCACTATATCTTGTTTGTGTAAAGCATACATTTAGTATTGCTCATTTTATAAGCCTGCAAGGCTGCAAATGAAGAACACCTTCTAAACTCACACCCCCACACACCAATACATAACAGCTCTCCTAAATGTCTGTATTGTTAAGGCTGGCTGTCATCATCCTCCTGCTCCTGGCCAACTGGACAGGGCCCACATTCATTAGTGAACTTCTTACTCTTATATAATATTTACAAGCAGCAGTTTATGTGGCTGCAGAGAGCAGGAGCTTCCAGTGAAGCCTGGTCGGGGCCCTGACTGCAGGGGAGCTGGCTCACCTCAAAACTGATTGACTGTAGCTTTTTGCACGTCCCTCCATTTTGCAGAGCGGCGGCGCACTATAAAATGTCAGCAGTCTCCATGGTGCCAGTGGCAATCAGTCATAGGCTGGCACTGATTAGCTTTGTATAAACTTGAATAGCAACCTGTTCGGCAGTGTTGATGCTGTCGTGGGGTATTGTCTGATGCCTGGATGCACACTATGAGGATATTCCCTTGACATGCATGGATTATGCAAAAAGATTAGTGCATAATCATTCATACAAAGGTACTCCTACAGATTATTGTATTTAGCCAACCTTTAAGCCCATACCTGAGTACTCCAGATTTGTAAAATTTAACTAAATCTCTGACAGGAAAAAAAAAAAGACAAAATGTTTTAATCTATGTAGAAAATCTGGATTTTATTTGTACAGGTTTTGAACCACAGCAATGTCTTTTCATTTCAGTTTTATTTATACAGCGTCAATAACAACCCAGATTGTCTCAAGACACTTTACAGAGCCCAGAGCCTGAAACCCCCTGAGCGAGGACTAGGGTGACTGTGGCAAGAAAGAAACCTTGAGCAGAACCCAGCTCATATGGGGGGACCCATCTGTTTGAGGTCGGCTGGGTAGAGACAAAGAGAGAAAAAGAGAGAGGAGAGGAGGAGAGGAGGAGAAGGGAGAGGTAGATGGATTCATACATGCATCTGGATAAAGCAACATATGCAGTGTAAGGATGATACTAACAAGAGTACATAATACAAGGTGATTATGGGAGACTGATTATGTATTATATTTATGTTATAGATATTTATATTGTATATTAAGTATTGAAAAGGTCGGTGGGTGTACAAGGTGCTCATAAAGTCACTTATAAAGAACAAGAGAGAGCGCAGGAGCATAAAACTATGTCAGTGACAACACTTGTTGGCTGGCATAATGTACGAATATATGAAGCATATGTATATATATGCATAATATTTATGCAGCAGTGAACAAAGGGCAGGTTGTGGTGGCCAGGACCACAGATCAGAAACATGCGCAACCAGAGACACTCTTCACAGTTTCAGAAAATGTCTCCATTGTTCTGTATAGTTCTCTAAACATGCAACTAATTTAGCAGGAACTGTTGCCTCAGTCACAAGCACTTCCAATGATAACAGTCTGCAGTGAGATCTTTTCCTTTTTTTCTCTCTCTTTTGGGCCAAATGTGTTTAAATATAATGGATCATAAAACAAAGATCAGAACGCCAGCTCTTGTGTGACTCTGGGTGCTCATCATCTTACAGTAGATATCAAAGGAAGTCAATGCATGGTAGTGTCAGAAAACAAAAGGACACGCGTAAAGGGCAGAGATTAAAAGAGAAGCGTGCGTGCGTAACAGCAAGCCATGCAGAAAAAAAGTAGAAACTGAAAGCCCACACATACCGAGGTGTGTGAGTGTGTGTGCATCAGGTGACAGAGAGGGATGGGGACATGGGCAGGTCCTGGTAATGAAGGACTGATAAGTCCCTATTTCCTGGGCCTGGGTTAATTGTGCCTACAGATAAAGGGTAATAAATTGTCACAGGGTAATGGCAGGAGCCTGGGCTCGGCCCTGTTCCACATTCATCATGACTGGCTGGGCCTGTGAGCCTGGAGAGCAGGCGGGAGTGAAAGACTGGTAGGACGTAGCAGGCAGAGCGGGAAGACAGGAGGGGGAAGAAACCTCAGAGGGCTGGAAGAGATTTGATGATGTGATGTCGGTCTGTTTTACTGTAAGGCTTCTGCAGTGGGTTGGGCTGACTAGCAGCGAGGACAAGAATAACCTGGTAATGAAATTTATGGGAAGGACGAGAGGAAATGAGGGATAAACATTTAGATCATTTTCATTAAGGGATTTTTGAACCAATTCCTTACTTCACACCTCACTCACATACAGTATTATGGGCAAAATAAGCACTCAACACTGTTCAGGCAGACTGGGTTTCATATGCAACAAACCAGAAATCCCCTCATCTAACATAGTGCAAGGATGGTGTTCAAAGCATTTGGATCCAAGACACGTCAGAGCTGGATCATCACTCATTATACATTCTGATGGATTTGTTCTGCTTCTTCAGAACTGGTTTCTGGTTTGAACATACATGCTTGAGTTTCTCCAGTACTACTGTATAGTTTGCCATTGTATAGCATAGAGTAGTTTTACAGTGTTTGAGCAGAGTAGAAGGTGAGCAGGTTTGCCCCGGCTGCAGGTGAGTGGGAGAGAGGTGTAGGTGGATATAGATGCCAACTTGCATATTCATAGATCCATGCATAGGGAATGAGGCAAAGGTGTTAAGAGTTACAGTACTGTAAATGTCAGCCATGTTGAGCTGTGAAGGGATTATGTTCATGGGATAGAACTTATAAAATTTGTAATTTAAGCATGTGGAGGTGAGTTTTTAACGTTTCAATCAATGCCAAGAGAGGAACTTAAAGTTCAGAGGCATCATCGTCCTGTTGAAAATGAATCATATTGTATATTATCATAAACTACATTATAATATGCATAAAATGTATACATAAAAAACATTTTATCTTTCTTCATGACTGCTCTAATGTTCAGTTTATGTTGAAACAGCGTCAGAAAGGTGATAATTCAACTGGATGATCATTTTGGAGGATGTAGTTTGTGGTGCTGTTAAGCTGGATTGAATTAAACACTGAAGTGTTTCTGTTATTTAGCTTAGACGACTAAAACAAGGTTGTCAAAATACTAGGAATAGGTGTCGGCGCAATACCACACAATCTTATAGTACGACAAACCACATCCTCCTAAGTGGATACACAATGGAACACAATTGAATCAACAGCTTAATGTTATTTGAAACTAATGAATACCATAACCTTCACAAAGCTGAGATTTAGTGCAGCACTGTCGTATTAGAAGGCATTCATTTTCACTACAGTACGTAATGAAGTTGCAGAATGACTTGAAACTAACTGCAGCTGTCAGATAAACGCAGTGGTGTATGAGTTATTCATTCATTCATTCATTCATTCTCCAATGAACCTAACAGCATGTCTTTGGACAGTGGAAGGTACCTGGAGTACCTGGAGAGAACCCATGCAAGCACAGGGAGAACATGCAAACTCCACACAGAAAGGAATCAGTGTTAACCACCACACCACTGTGCCTCCCCGTGTATGAGTTATCCATACAATATGCACTGTTACTTCTGGTACTAAAATATAAATGGACTTGAAGGCAATCATTTCACTGGTCAGGTCAAAGGTGTATGACTGCATGATAACACAACACACAGATATAAAGAATGTATGGGTGAATGTATAGAAAATCAATTGTACAATCACACTCACTACTTTAGCGTGTCATTAGTGTGTGCAGTCAGGCAGCAGTGTGGAAGGATCATGTGGCTTTGAGACCAGTTGAAAACCTTGTTCTTTCAGTTTTTGCGTTTTTGCGTTTTTTTTTTTTTATGCATGCAAGACATTGAATCCAAGGAACACCACGTCTGATTCTTAAATCCTTACAGGTGGTTCTTTTAGACATGGATGTGGAACTACACTGATATACCAAATTCCAATACATGATAAATATATTCAAAGCAAACGGCCACATATGGAGTCAGTGAGATGCGGTTCATTACATAAAGAAATAGTCTATGTTTTAGTGGGACTCAGTGTGCCACCTTGCCAGCATGACAGATCACTTCTTCACGCTGAGAGATTGTGGTGGCTGGAGGTTGGTGCAGAAGCTGAGGAATGATGCATCCCACACATTATACAGCAGAGCTGCTCCCGCAGAGGAAGTTGATGTCCCCACCACACAATGATGACACTCAGTGCAGTGTGACATATGATGTGTGTACAAACAGTAAGCACATAGGACGGGACCGTTGTTCCCTTTGACTGTTTTATGTGGGTCACATACGGTGAACCGGGGCGCAGCAGCGTAGAAAGGACATTTTTCACGCAACCCATAAAGGAAGCCAAACAATGCCCTTGAGATGTGACTTCTTGTCTCAGAGGAAATCACCAAGCTGAGTTATGTGAAACACATCTGTGACATTGAACCTATGAGAAAATGCGCTCTCTTACGTGTTCTTCATTTTCCACTGTGAATTCAGTCACATTTTCTCCTCTAACTTGTTTTTTTTTTTTTTTTTTNTTTCAATCCTTTCCCTGTTTGAGACGTTTAACAAAAAGCAACAGTGAAGGTTCACTGGAAGTTTAAGCTGTAGATTTCCCTGTCATATGGGTTGTCTTTCCCCCCAGGGCAGGAATTAGGGCTAGGAGGAAACGATGATATGTGATACATTGTTGTCATGACTTTAATTGCATAAGATGAGAGGATCTGAAAGAACATCTGAAGGATAAGTGAGACAAAAAATAATAAATCTTAAAAATTGGTCTCCCCTATAGTTTGCCTGAGGCCACACTCCTCAATGGCGCTGGTTCGCGTCCAGCCCATGCTGTTAGCTGCGCATCATCCCCTCTCTATCACCCATAACTTCCTGTCTCTCGATCCAACAAAGGCCAAAAACAACTTGAAAAATGATTTTGACGTTAAATGGAAGAAACAGAACGAACACATTTGTAAAATGAAGACGCAGTAAAGGAGCGGATAGAGATGCAACACGACTGAGATGAAGCCGACTAAAAAGTGATGCAAAAAAAGGCACAAATAGAAGTGAAACCAGTGACACAACAACTGTTCAGGCACACAAAAGAAACAAAAAATGCTATCGAATGTGACAGTAAAGAGATGCAAAATGACCACCAAAACAAGTACAAACAACCACATCAGGAAAGTGGGCTATGGACCATCCATGGCTGGAATGTCCTTGAATGAGGCACCTAACAATAAGAAAGAAATGAGATGCGACTAAATAAAAGGAGATGCCAAATGAGCGAAGGGATTTAAAGTGACACAAAACAACCATGATAGATGCACAGAAATCCACACTTCAGAATCATTTGCAATTGATTAGCTGTGTGGTTGTTTCTCTGTAGGAGAGGGGGTCCCGACTCATAATCCATCCAATCTTTATTGACCAAGCCGTCACAACAATGCTTACTTTTGCAGGAATGAAGGGAAATGGAGAAAGCTATTAGCTGTACAGTACACCACCATCCAGTTCTATTCAACCCTCCCCTGTTGGAGTATAAATTTCTCCATTAAAGAGAACTGTTTCTGTGCAGTTATGAGAGCTGATGGTACAGATGGAAGACAGCGCGATGCTCTCGTTCGGCAACTGTGTAACAACGAAAATGATTTCTAATCTGAGGACAAATGCTAGGGGAAATAAAAGGCCCAGCATGAAAAAAAAAAAAAAATTCTAAGAGAGTGATTAGCGCTGGCGGTTAGCTCATTGGCTACATTTCTGGTGTGACCGGACATAAGTTCACAGAGGTTCACATTTATAAATTTCCCCTATTACTTTGATTCTGCCTGTGCAGCCACAGACCTCCATTGTTTCCTCAGAACTATTAAGTAAAATAGCTGTGCCAAATCCACAGCTCAAAATAGCCCCTTAAATGCTCCATTTGGCTCTGTTGTGTAACCCTGTGTAACTCACGTCCAGCTGATTTTTGGAAATGATTTAGCCTTTATTATTTAACGGGAATGGCATATATATGGCCATTTTTCAATGTTCAAACTGACCATGTCAGGGATCACATAACAGCCATATGGGCCAATGTAGAAGTGCTATTGGATACTTTATGGGATTTCTTGCAGCAAACATATAGAAGAGTCACACCCTTTAAACAGCAGCTGAGGAGGAAAAACACAATCATGTCATTTCCTCCTCTTAGACCAGTTTATTGAAATATGTGCTGTAAATAGCCAGAAAGGATAGGACTGAAACTGAAACTTGAATTTGTGGTTTTTCAGAAATGACCAAGAGGGTAAAGGGAATTTCACAGTACAGGGGAGATGACAGTGGATTCCAAAGGAAAGAGGAGGAGGTGAAGATTAAAAAAGGAAAGATGGAGAGTCAATGAGTGCTCAGATTAATTTGTTCTCTACCTGGTTGCACACACCTTCTCTCCGCTCCACCAGTCAGTATTCACAACAATAAATCTTGGCGTGACATTTTGGCCGGTGAGTACCGGCGTAAACACGGCCGGTGAAATGTCAGCGCGGAAAGCAGACAAGCCTGACTTAGGAAGAGGTAGAGTGGAGGCAGTAATGTCACCACACTTAAACACACCCGCCATCAGTCTTCATGACATTTAAGAGATATCCCTCCATCTCCCTGGCCGTGGCGCACAAAGGAAAAGTTTGGAGAGGAGGCTGCGAGGACCTGATGAGTTAAAGGCTTTGATGGGTTGATCAGGTCACAAACAAAAGGCCAGTGAACTCACTAATGTGTAATTTCTCTTGTTACCCCACTCAGCGGCATTCCAACTTAATAAAATACACATTAAGAATAAAGAGTGCACTCTGGAAGGTTATTCCATTAACCATTTTTACTGTTTTTTTTAGACCCATTTTCCTTTTTACAACCATCTCCTTAATCCAGGAAGGTCATTTGAGAACACATTTCTCACACAACATCCATTGTTAATGCTAGTCCTGCTGTAAACCAGCATGGAGGACAGTCTGACCTCTCAGACCGCGACATTCACCCCCCTTTTCTCAAAATGAGCATCCAAAGCTAAATAATTGATCACAAATTAAAGTCGAAATCATTTGAAATTCTATCATTGCCCTTCTTCTCCTCTGATGTTCTTTCTTTAACGTCCCTCACCACTGCACAGGGGTTGTATTGATTTCTAAATGAATAATTGAGAAAGACGGCTTAACTGCCCTTTTAAAATCTCAATGGCCTCCTCCTCTGTGATTCACATCGCCTCCCTCCCTCTGGTCTCCCTTCCCCATGATCCATGTCTCACCTATTTCTCTTGTACTGTTTTCTGACCTTCCTATCCCCTTCCTTTAGTTTCCTCTCCTCTCGTCTCCTCTCCTTTCCTTTCCTTTCCTTTCCTTTCTTCTCCTCTCCTCTCATGCGGTGCTGATGTGAATCCTATCCTGTGACGGGTTGTTCAGGAGGGAATGGGCTACTTGCTTGGCTGGCCAGCCGGCCTCCGTGTATCATCCGTCAGCAGGACACGCTGTTGTTTTAGAGTTCTGCTGGGAGCTGTCTCCTTGTCTCTGTCTCTTTCTCAGTTCCTTCACTCTCCTTCACACACTTACTCCGTCCCTGTTTCACTCAGCCTCCATCTTTATGCCTTTATTCCTCGGCCTCCCTCCGCCCCCTTCCTCCTGACTTATTTCCGCTGTAAAGCTTAACTCAAACACACAGCTGATCAGCATTTTAAAATCGACCTCAGGCTCTCTGCTCCGAGGAAAATCGATGGCTGTGTTAGACTGAGACTAAATAATCCTAATATGTTAATTCAACACAGTGCACGGGNGCGTAAGATTGTGTTGTTTGTGTAGACATCATCTTCTCCTCCATCAAATGCTGATTAAATGAGGCCTACATCAGATCAGTTTAAGGCAATACCTGACAATAATTAAATCGTGGGAAGTTTAACCAGATTCCTTAGTCTAAACCACAGCCTTTAATTTCACTGAACAGCCACCAGTTAGCCAGAAAGGAAGATTTTTTGGTGTAATGGTAAGTTTAAATTGATAACAGTCGCTGAGTCTAAACTCCCAGCTAAATCGAAAAATGTGTGGAACATGAGTGGAGAATATAAACAGGTGAGTAATATAACAGATTCACTCCCTTCAGAGTTGTCATGAAGCGGGACATTAACTTTCAAAACAGTTTTTATAGCTGTAAACATGCTTCGTTCTGCTGAGCATTTTAACATGGACATCTATGGGGATTGACTCGTTTTTGGAGCCACCCTCAAGTGGCCGATTGAGGAACTTCAGTCTTTGGCCTCTCTTTCCAGCTGCAGATGCTGCCGATTGGATTGAGATCAAGTGACTATAGGAAAGTTAGACAATTTCCCTTTAAGCTTCAGGAGAGAGGACAAAATATGACTACATGGTGCGTGCTAGCCATTAATCAGGTGAAGTCATTGCGTATGTGTTAATAGGGCGTCAGTTTTATATGGAAGTCTTTCCTATGATGTAAGTTTTACCACGTTGTAAAAATGCATGATGTAACAGAGTCTAACAGTGCACAATATACCCAAAGAGACCGACTGACAAGACATTTAGAACTATTCATATATTTTTGCGTATCGTAGAACATGATATAAAGGTTATAACACAGTAGTAGTCAATATGAGTCTGACAGACAGAAGGACAGTATCAAAGAAAGATCTTTCCAGTGTCCTCTTCAGACTGCTGTGATAATAATTCAGAAACAAACATGTGATATATACAAGTTTGTGTGGGTCACCTTTCCAGTACTGGAGAACAGCCTGGGACATGCAGGCTTCAGTCTTTTTGAAGGATGGAGAGGCGCAGGGAATTAAACTTGACTTGCTTTTGTGCACTGGTTACTCCATAGGTTTTTTATGATTGGGGTTCAGTCTTTGTAATCTATGTCTAGCACTGAACCAGCTGATGAGATGATAATAAACAACAGTCGCTTGTATTTCTTCAAAGAAAATGGGTTCTTCGACCAACATTCATAAACCTTCACCACTGGTTTCTTTTTTTTTTTTTTCAGATTTCAGCTTTGCTTGATTCATAGCATGTCTTTGCAGAGACAACTGATTCTTCTTCCCCATACATAGATTTATGAATCCGGTGTATGAACTCACATTATTCTCTGCCGAGTTCCCTCACTTTCAGTTATGTTTCCTGTGAGAGTAAAAACTTGTTTCCTCCTGCATCTAATGCTCAAACACACCTTGTACCAGTAGGTGTATAAGTAAAACCCGGTGGATGCCTTCCCTCAGCCCCTCTGATCGATGTGCCATGTGGCCTTGGCCCACTTCTCTCTCTTAATGTTCCTGGTGTTGTTATCTGTCCAAATGCTGATGTTTTCAGACAGTTCCTCATGTAACACAGGCACCAACCTGTCACCCCTCACTGCTGCTCCCACAGCGACTAGCACCAAGCCCTGCCGCATCTCCTCTCGTCCTTTCTCACTGTCTGTGAGCTGCTATTGAAATATTTAGCACCCACTCCAGCTCACAAGCATGTACTGCCTTCTTCTTGCCTGGTGGGAAATATATTGGCTAGGCAGTAAAAGTTGGAGAGGTCCAGTGTGGACGTGCGGCAAATCGGATTTCACTGTTTTTCTCATGTTTTTGCGTGTGTGCTACTAAAAAGCACGGCGTTGCAGGAGCATGCTGGAACTGAAAAATGGTATCATTATTCTGACCACTGCAAAGAAGATTGCAGAGATAAGTGTCATTACCAGCCAGCTGGTGATCAAAGCCTTACCATTTCCATTCTGTTTAAATCTTTCAGTGGCTGGTGATGGCAGTTTCAAATGGTAGTTTCCTCAACCCACGGCTTTAGATCGATTCTCATCTCAGCTTGAGTGTTTCAGTGGCCCCAGTGTAGATTTTTAAAAGTCACAAGGAGGCGTTACTTTCAGCAAAAGTGTTGCGGTGACGAATTGTTCAGGAAGGCACAACAATGAGGTTGGACCATGACAAATGCGCATGGGCAAAGTCAGTGAAGCTTGTTGCATATTATGTGTAGCTGATGAAGGAATACATGCATACCCTTAAACCGTTACTAGTTCTTCAAACTGAATACATTTCATCACCTGTGAACAAAGAAAGGAACCTTTATGTCTGTAGGTGTAGGCTTTGAGATAGAGGGAGACTGTTGAAGATTGTATTGGTGGAGGAGCTCAATACATACAAATGCAACACAACAGTCACATGTCATTTATCGCTGTTAAATACTTTCCTGGTTGGGAGATGCTGCATAGTAATATGATTTCTTGTAACTGTGTCCTCTGTGTGTTTATTCTGATTGGGACCTGTGGATGGGCTGATAATATCCTACAATCAAATGAAAAATTACTTTTTAGAGATGACTGACTTTCAGTCCAAGCAAACACAGTGCAATATATTTAGATTTTTATATATATATAATTTTCATATTGTGACCAAATCAATAACAGATCTGTAAAAGTGACTTATGGTGACCACACTCCAACATTTATCTCAATTTCATATCCACAAATTAGATTCAAGAACTACACATTGGGCACCAGTGATGAGAACCTCTTGAGGTAGTGGCAAGAGGAACCTAATTTTAGCTGTTAAAGTTAGAGCTTA
>JASGAT010367705.1:0-16851 GCA_030220025.1 Chelon auratus | reverse complement strand
TATTTTTTCGAAAGATAGGTCCCATAACCCGGAAGTAGAGGGGGCGGGACTTCGGCTCTCTTCGGCCTTGCTAATGAGCTCGCGATTTTACTTCACCAGGCGTGAAAAAAAACAACAACTCGGAATCTGAATTGAAAACGGCGTTTACAAGCAATCACATTTACAAAAAAATAATTCCCATACAGGTTCAAATATTAAGAGATCCCTAAAATTCGTTCGAATATCTTCAATATTCGAATTATATTCGAATAACGAAGTTCGGAGTCAAAGCCCTAACGCATGTGCACAGAGAGGTAATGTTGGATCTGGACCCCAGTCATCCCCATCCACTTCAAAGTTATCTCTCTAGACGTGTGTAATTTAAGTGATGGGCATACACCCACTAGATTATATTAGGCTTAAATTTCCGCATGTCGATTCTGAGTATTTTCATCTGTGGATTGTTGAGCACCAACATGTCGATCATGTTTGGATTGCTCAGAATTCAATATTTCTCCAGGAAATCATCATGATCATGACACATTTATAACATCACAAGCCAGAGCATTTTCTCAAAGCAACACTGTACGCTGCTGGAATCTTCAATGTGGTTATCCTCAACTTGGTAGATTGTGGACTGCAACAAATACAACATAAATGAACGCAAGATTAAATCAAATTAAAGCCAAATGCTCAGATTACTTTATTGAGATGACAAAGCCGTGTGTGATACTGAATGGGCAGTATCGCCCCTTGTCTTGCCTCTGCAGAACTTGTTTCTCATTTGTAGGCATCCACATAATCAGTTTGGGTAGTGCCAATTGAATATCTGATTGGGTTTATGAATTCAGGGGATTAATTTCACTGCAACAATGCATCAATTGTTTCCAGTAAGAGACGCAGAGACAGGCGGTGTTATTCAGTAAAATGATCATACACAGAGTGTACTAATGCTTCTGTGGCGGAATCCATTGATCTGCTGTCCCCCAGCATCGTACTTTCCTAATGATATCTGAGATGCCACTGTTACAGAAACGGAGAGCAGCATTTCCCCAGCCCTCTAGAGCGATTTATTGTGGCAAGGTAATAATAAGTCTATATTTGAAAAAATGGACTGGATAAGCTCCTGTCTGAATATGGGCTCAGAGCCTGAAACCACAGTGGTTCATGGTGGCACTGGGAGTCGTTTCCAATCTCTCTTCAGAGAGGGACATCACTGACTGCAAGAGAGCAGTTTGAAACCAAAGCAATACTACGTTAGAATCTGCACTGACATAGTTCTTAAGGCATTTTCATTCACTCACTGGAGAAGGTTACAAATGTTATTAGGGCAGAGAGAGAAGTTAAATCTTTTACATCATATTGTCAAGAGAAAGACACTTGCAAACAACTCACCATCGCTCCCAAATTTAAATGGTGAATATATGTGCACATAAGCCACAAGATGAGTCAAACAACCACGTCGATAATAATAATAATAATAAATGATAATAAATACCAATTAGATCAGGAGATGTTATAGTCTGATATGCATGAGATCAGACCTCCGACTGTCGCCCAAATCAATGAAATCGTCGCAGAACAGGCTGAGCTGGGACGTCTGACTTACAAACATCTAGTTCAAAGACACAGTATTGAATAAGTGAATCAAAGCAATCGTTGTGGTGTAGCTTTCTGATTTAGTGTTAGTGATAAAGTACCTTAATGATAACTAAAGAAAAGAAAGAAAGAAACTTGAATAAAGTATGGAATATGCTTTTTATCTTAATCATATTGATATATTTATCTGTACTTCTGATGATGCTGTTTGGGGAAAAAAAAAAAAAAAAGGGAAATCTCATCATCTGTTTGGGGTAGTAGCCAAATCTGATGATAACTACAAAACGGTGCCAAGTCAATGCTGGGGAATTTTCTTAAGTATCTGTATAGCTAATAGACTCTGTCGTTTCACTAACACAATAAGGGATTTGTCATGTAGTTGAAAATCTAATAAGCCACTAAAATCACTATCAGCAAATGTATTTCAGGAAGCCTGTTTTTTTCTCCCTGGGGTGAAGAGTGTCAGTGGTGCAGCCATCAGCCACTGTATGGTAAACATAGCACTGAAACAAACCACAGTCAAGTTTCTGGCCATCGATCTTCAGTCATTAGCTATGCGCTCATGGCGCCACTCAATGGCCAGCAGGACTCTCACGGTAATATAAGCACGCAACCCCACTACTGATCCTCGTACAACCCTTTGTGTGTCAAACACTCTTTACATTGGGTGTCAAAAAGTGCTAAGGCCAAACCGGGAAGAGTGGTTCAACCGAAGAGACCACTGCTTGTTGTGAGACTGAAAGTCAGTCCAATTTATGTACTGAATCCTTTCTTAGCGCTAACCGGCTACAGGCTAGTGTACACTGTGGTACATTATTTTACATTTTTAGTTTTAGTCTTTACCTTCTGCCAAACATATGTGGTGATTTTAGTCACACCTTAGTCTCAATTTAGTTTTAACTGACAATATTAAAAACTATGTTCAGCCTTAACATTATACAAGATATGCTTTTCTTATTTGTTACATTTTCTATTTGTTCTTTAACTTCTCTGATCAGTTCATGGAGTTTACTTATAATTTTCAAAGCTGAAACTCATGTCAATATTTATGAGAAACTCTTGAGGCCTGACACGACCACGGGCACAGCAGTATCTGAGGCTCTGGAAGCTGATTTATAAACCAAATGAGTCTCTTTATGATGAATAAATACTGTATTTTTACTGTTAGCACCATGATATCACAATGTTAACACAGCACACATGCACAAACCTAAGCGTCAGCTTAACTTGCTATATTTGATACAAGCAGAGGGCGAACACAGTCAATGTTGCAGACAGAATGGTAAAAAACAGAACTGGGGCACTTGCTTGCTTGTTCCTCATGGTCAATACACTTCCAGTTGTAAAGCACCAATAAGGAAAGGCGATATGTGCAAAGAAGACCAATCAAGATGAGTCTCTTTTAAGGTCTCACCGCCACTTCTACCAGTTCAGAATGGGAGGTGCAGGTTTTATATCACATTTTTGTCAGCATTTTCAAGAGATATACAACAATACCAGTAATTAATCAATTAATCATTAAAAGGGACATTAACCAGCAGGTATAAATGGATTCATCATTAGTCCAGTTTTTTCTAATTCCACATTTGAGCTTTAGAAAAACATTAGCATGGCGCATCTTTAATTGTCTTTGAATCGGTGTGCACTGCCACTAAGGCATGCACAGTAGGTTGTTAAATATAATCAAGTAACACATGTGTCCATTAATCTACACCGATCAGGCACAACATTATGACCACCTTCCTAATATTGGGTTAGTCCCCCTTTTGCTGCCAAAACAGACCTGAGCCGTCGAGGCATGGACTCCACTAGTATCTGGCACCAAGATGTTAACAGCAGATCCTTTAGGTCCTGTAAGTTGCGCAGTTGTACAGCCACACATGGACCCGGCCATTCACATAGTGTAAAAAAAACAAAAAAAAAAAACATGATTCATCAGTGCAGGCCAACTTCTTCCATTGCTCAGTGGCCCAGTGCTGATGCTCACATGCCCATTGTTGGCACTTTCAGCCGTGGTCGGGGGTCAGCATGGGCCCCATAAGCAGCAAACTACGACGCACTTTGTATTCTGACACCTTTCTGTCAGAACCAGCATTAACTTCTTCAGCAATCTGAGCTAAAGTAGCTTGTCTTTCGGATTGGACCAGATAGGCCAGTCTCCGCTCCCCGCGTACATCAATGAGCCTGGGCCGCCCATGACCCATGTCGCTGGTTCACCACTGTTCCTTCCCTGAGCCGCTTTTGAGAGATACTGACCACTGCAGACTGGAACCCTGCGAGAGCTGCAGCTTTGGAGATGTTCTGACCCATTTTTCCTGCTTCTAGCGCATCAACTTTGAGGACAAAATGTTCACATACTGCCCATCATAACCTGCCCACAAACAAGTGATGAACAGATAAACAGTGTTCATGGTGTTATGCTTAACTGGTGTGTATTACCATGATAAGTTGTCCAAGTTTTGGTTTTCAAATGTATCTTTTCCTTTAGTTTTCCTTTAGTTTTAGTCTTGTGTCTGTGGAAAAAAGGCTGCCAACGAATATTTTTAAGTCATAGTTTCATAAAACGAACACAACCACACACACACAGACAGACTAATAGTCAGAGTCAGACTCCAAAAACCCAAAATGATTACCATAAGCAATATGATAATCCAAGCGAAATTTAGTGTTAAAAGAACTGTCGATCTGAATTCATGCAATAAACATCAAGAAAAACCATCACGAGCATCAGCATTTCCAATAAAAATTTCTTTCGGCACAAAAAAAAGGATAATTGGATGATTTCCTGAGATCTATTATAGAAAAACACTCACTTTCATTACACCAGACTTTGACATCATTTCAAGTTCTCGTTTTACAAAAAAAGACGTGAGACTCGAATGAAGCACAGTGCAACCCCTGGGCTAATCGTGGGGCCTTTTATCTGCAGCAGAAAAAGTCTCTTTTGTCAGAAACAGCACCCTGAGTCTGGAGTGAAGAGGAGGAGGAGGAGGAGGAGGAGGAGGAGGAGGAGGGAGAGTTCTGGGCATTGTCTCTCTGGAGGACACTAATGGGTTTTGGTGTCATGTGTTTTTCACTCAGCACTTGACACATGGAGCCGTTCTCCTTCAATCACTCCACTTTAATGTCCATTACGATGAGGTATGCCAAAGTAACGGCCTGACTTTTGGTCACTTAAATTGTCCAAAATAGGGGTCTATTTTAAAGTCTTCCCTCCTTTTGAAATATCCGCATTTCTTTGCGTCTTTGCACGCTAAGTTGTCTTGGCAACATGACGGGCTCAGTGCATCTTGTGCACATGTGATACTATTCTGTAGCGTACAAGCCCATGTCTGACTTTCTGAATAGCTTTGTGTCTGGCCAAATGTGCAAATAACCAAAAAAAAGCTATTGGTTGTAATTCTTTTTTCAAGGCACTAGAGTGTCTAATGAAGCCCTGAATGCCAATGAGAGTTGGGGAGGAGGCTTTTCAGTATTTGGGGCAATAAAAGATGTATTCTATCCAAAGAAAAAAAAAATCCTGAAATACAACTTCTCCTTGTCCTCACCTGGCATAATTTAAATTATTGCTCCATCCCAGTAAAGTAGGACACTCCATACCTCCTAATCCATTAGGCAATTAATTTGGGAACTTAAAACACTGCTGCAGATTTCTGCCTAGCCGTCGTTGTAGTGCAACTAGACGGAGAGCACTCGGGGGCAGTCCCTGAAACTTGAGTAGATGATTAAGTGCATTTCTCCTCCCGAGGAGAGATTATGTCTTGTGCCAGTGCCCGAGTCAGAGGATGGAGCATGGCTGTGGAACTTGGCAATGGTCGAGGTACATTGAGATAATGATGTACCTGTCCTCAACAATAACGCTAATCATATCTCACCTCTAGGGTTTCGCTTTAAGGTCAGAACAAATTCGCTACCATACATTAAGTCCTTGTATTGTTTTAATGAAGGTGCATGGGTTCCTGCCGCTGCGGATTGCACTTACACCTCAAATGTCCCGTGTGTATAAATGTCTCCAAATCCTAATTCTCCTCTTACTTAGCGGGGGGAAAAAATACACTGGAATACGGGAACAGCTTGGAACACTAAACATTATGAGGAAGGAGATTGTGACATGTAGGCCCTCTTTTAATAAATGGGAAACTCAACCGCAGTCTAGTGCCCTAGAATTATAGCCATGCAACACCTTTCCTGCAGCAGCAGCTCTCCAAATGTATGGGGCCATTGAAACGTGCTTCTGTGTCAATGCCGGGCCTTGATAGGCGTTTTTCATAGAGGGAGCCATAGAGATATATTTATGTTTCTCCCCCCATTACCAGAGCTTTAAATAATAAAGCAAAATAAATAGCATCCATTAAACTGATCACATTGTGCTAACTCAAATTGTGTTTATTATGCTAATGGTACATGAAATTAAGAAAAAGACCTTGATGCCAGTGGATTTAATTAATGGGCTTTGGGAAAGGCACTGAGACATAATTCATTTCTGAGTAAGTAAGTCTCATTTGCAGTTCCATGGGTCCTCATGCCGCTGATTGCCTGAGTTATTCTTGCAGATGTGCTGCTCACAGCATGTCCCTCCATTAGAAATGAACACCTCATTATATAAACTACCTAATTAAACATAATACAGCTCCGCATTGACTCATTAATGCATAGCCTTCTTTTCTCTGAAGGAAAGAATGTGAGGGGGGAGAAAGGGGGAGCAAGGCAGAGATAAAGCAAATGAGAGATAGAGGATGAAAAAAAAGGTGCTGTGAACAGTACAGGCTAGTCCACTGTGGCCTCATCACAGAAAATAGGATCTACACCTTTCTGACAAATTCAAATCTTTGTTACCAACACAATAAAAAAGTGAAGAAAATACTGGTTAAACAGGGGACAAAAACGCAGAACAGTCTTTTTATTTCGTACGAATAGCTTTTATATCATATTGTAGACGAACTGTATCAAAACCACACACTCAAGTTTTAGTTTAAAGGTTGAAAAGCGAACAAATGCTTGTTGACCATCAAAATTGAGGTTGTGCCTGTTTGTGACTCAGTCACACTCAGAACCTAAAGCAAACATTGATTGCGTAAGCCTCGATAATTCAATGCTAATTAAACATACACTAGAATATACAGGCAGCATATCCATACTGGGGACTGCAGATTCATTAATCTCTAATATGCATTTTGCCGCATATACCAGCGCTGTTGCTGGAGGCACGTGCTTTACTAACATAACACTAACCTGGAAGCCAGACTAACTTCCACACCTGCAAATCTTTTGTGGCAGAAAGTTGGTCTGGAACCTCTCCACTTATGCTCTGGCAAATGCTCAGCCAATCAAACTGTTGGAGCAGGCTTTATGTGGTGACGGACAGAAGAGTAACATCAGCGTAGTCATACATGTCATCTAAGCAACGTTAGGTTGAATTTGTTTTCAACAAAATGACTGCCATCAGAAAAGCGAGCTAAGACATCACAATTAACAGCAATTAAGGCATTTGTCAAGCACGCCCTAATCACATAATGTCGCATACTTTATTGCTCTGATTGGTCGTAGGACTATCCAATTGCATGGAGAGTTTTTTTCTTTTCTTTTCTGTGCTGCAGAAACACGCCCCCATAATGGAATCCCAAAAGAGTCTTACCAGACTCATATTTTGCATGCTTTTGAGTCAGACGTTGCCAGGCTTACCTACACTCTCTTGTGTGGTTTCATAGGCTCATGTCAGTATTCATGTTTCTGCTGCACCAAAGGTATGTTATCACTGACTAAAACATCACCTCCTCCAGCTGCACCAAAATATTCTCATTTTATTGACAATACTACTGTGATGTAATTCAGTAATTTCCTTCCTATGGTGTCCTGCCGTGTAATACCATAGACTGTATATAACATGGACAATGCGTCCCCATTTCCTTGTATACAGCTCCGGTATCACGTGACTTTTTTGTTGACGCCGCCATATTGGCAGGAAAACTCTTGAGGAAAAATGAATGGAGCCAGTGCTGATTTCATGCCATTAGAGTTTACTGTGCACTTTAAAGAGATAGAAATACAAGCACAAGGCAAAACTCGACATGCCCCAGGTGTGCTTTTTTTCGAGCTTTGAAACAGCCTGCGTGGACAATGTTCCTGACCTGCAGCATAACTACCTCATTAACTTTCCTTCGTCCTACTCTAGAGAGTCACTGAAAGCATACATTGAAGCATTTTTCTGAGGAGGTTCATGACAATAACGAAACTACAATAACAAGTAACTGTTCAATCCCGAATTTACTTCTTATTGCGAGTAGTTTAGCGCTGAATGAGCAACATCCCATTCTAATCCACATTATAAAGATTAACCTTTATGAAAAGAAATCTGCTGAACATCCTGTTTAAAAACCATGCTAAATAAAGACATTACACTTCTGTACCTGATATAAAGTGATCGCTACACAAGCGACATCCGTTTCTTGAGGGATCCCATCGCTCCGTTTTCTCGTGCCTGCTTCTTGCACATTTTATTGCAGTAATCCACATCTGCCGTCTTGCAGGATCTTTGGGAATCCTATAAAACTTCTGGCATCGTGGGGCACAACAGCTGTCGGCCATTTTTGGATATAACTGTACAAGTACAAGTTAGTTAGCTGCTCGCAGTTGTCAACCGAATAGTAATTCTTAAAGCGCGCTTTCCTGTCAATATGGCGGTGTTGGTGTCACCAGCTACCGAAGCTCAATTGGCCAAACTGACGCTGCTATTTTATTCTCCCAGAGATACGGGCGACGCCATCTTGCGAGTTTGGAGTCTGCGCAGAGAGTGGAGCCAGCCACGCGGAGCAGCATTTATCGATGACCCACCCACACTTCTGCCATAGTTTTGGTTTCTACTGCGCTCTGCTCTTAGCCACTCTGCTCTACCTCCACCAGTTAGAAAGACATGTTGGATTATACACTGAAATTATTTACTTTTTTTACCCAACTCTCTCGTCACCAAGTGGTTGGTATGGCAACTGGTAATCAATGATGTCATCGGTAGACAGATGCGTCAAATAATAAACTGAAACGAAACTTATTACAAAAACGGACACAATTGCGTATGCATCAGAATCAATGTTATTTTGGGTAGTATTAATAATACTATGGTAGGCCTATTAATAATACTACCTAAACTGACAGAAACCACCCTAAAAAAAATAAAAAATAATTGACAATCCACTAACATGGAAGGGGTGGAGCTTATGCCCCATACCACAGCCAGTCACCAGGGGGAGCTGTACTTGCTTTGGCTTCACTTTTGAGGATCTGTTCCGCTATCAGTCTTTATACAGTATATGTGGAATACAAAGTGACGCTGGCAAACTGGGCCACTTACGTTTTGCTGTTTTTTAGTTGTGGTTTTGGAGAAAAAATGATCCCGTTGCTGCATGCTCTGTATTAGGTGCTGCCACAGGTTTGTCGTTTTGCCACATTTAGTCAACAACACGCTAATGTTCACCCCAAAGGCTGGAAAGCCACTGCTTGACAAGTTGTCAGCTGCTCTGTGTCTATGTAGACTTGTTTCTCCCACTGGCGGTTGTGAAATTGCTAAGATAATCATCCAGATTTTATGATGAGTCTTCAGGCGGTCAAGAGGTCGAGACCAAATCATAAACCTTTCACATTACCAGATAATCTGGGCCTAACCTTGGTCTAGAAACTCCTTTAGTCTGAGCCCAGCTTCAGCATAGAGAAAACTGTTTAAGGGCATGTGCTAACTATGTGACATTAACTAGTTTGGGAAGTAGATTGGGAAGAGGTAACACTGAAAACAAGGTTTTTGATTTGCAGGGGGCATTTTTACATATCCAAGTTTTGGAACTTACACCAATGATTTATTTATGAACTGTTTGTACAAATAAATCCTTCACTGATTAGCCTAGACTGTGTTAAATATGTTTTAAACTCATTAAGCCATCTTGATTTTGAATGTTTCATGGAAACGTTTGTGTAGGCATACTTTATTTACACAGTGAAATGAGACATCAAGGATGCCTACACAAATTACATCCTACATTTCCATTTCTACTCCTCTCTCCAACTGCCTCCCAGGTGGTGTGTATGTCACAACCGTATCATTTAAATTATAACTGGCTGAACAATAACCTTCTACAGCCTGATCAAACCAGTATTCTGACAGTGAGATGAGTGTTTCATTTGAATATCTAGTAAATGAGAGAACGCTGGACTTACTTTTCTGTTTCTGCAGTAAATTGTGACTTGTAACAGGAGGATTTCATTGTTGACATTAACAAATAAGAGGTGTCCCATTCTCCTTAGTCTGAAAAGAAATATGGATTTGGTTATTAAATGTGTGTACTTGCCTCACAATCAAATCTGCAGTTCTCATAGGAAATGGCCCCTGTGTCGGAACTCCCATAACCTTCAGTACATACAGCAACCATGCACCATCACAGAGATTAATGCATGATTTTTCCTCCCTACTTCTCCTTATGACTACAATACAATAATCTTTATGCTTTGACTTCACATCGGATTATTGTAATTGCAGCTCTCAGACCATATAATTTACCACTGCCTCCCATTTTCTTTCCTTCCTCTGACCTTTCTTACACTGTCAGAACAGAACGTTTTATTATGCACATGTGCATTTTAAAGAAAATGTCAGTCACATTGTTCACAATATATAACACCTAATAACTGCAGTGAAAAACTGCGACTGGGTCACCGTGACATGTGGATTCGTATTTTTTACTAATTAGCACTTGGCTGTAAAACAGGAAATAATGACATAAGAAGACTTACTAATTAACAAAAGCCATGTGATATAGTAACTGTTAACATACACTTACAGACAATTAATTGGAGGACAACGGGTTTTAGAACTGATTGCCATGAGGCTAAAGTAGCTGTCTTCATTGATTAAGGAAATTAAAATGAAACCAAAAAAATCTGTCAAAACATACGTTGACTAATATTATAGCTTACTAATTTTAAATATTGTATTTACAAGGTAATAGGGCACGTCAAGAAGGATACATTACAAAATATGTATTAATGTCGCTGTGCATGTCTGCGCAGTAATGTTGGATTCAACTCTAAAACTGAAATTTAATATTAACTAAATAGGGTTCTTATTGTTTTCTGGGAATGTAATATTTCCCATGATGAACATGGATTAGTTTAATGGTGTTTTTAAATATAAATGTTGTGTGTGCTTCTTTCTATTTCATCCATATAACGAAACTCCTGATGCTATACTGATACACAGTGGATTTTAACATGATATGAAACCTATTAAGAATTTACCTTCTTAAATATGCTGCAGTTATGTCATAGCTTTATGGGCCACTTATGCCCTGCGGAGTATTTTGAAAAACATAACCCAACAACTTATCCCTCATCTATGCACTCTGTATTAGAGGCCGTCACATGTTCACAAAGAGAAATCACAACAATTGCAAATGCAGATAACCCGTCTGCGATTGCTGGAAATTAGGCCATTATGAAAACGGCAGCCACCCCCGCTGATAATTTTACTCCCTGATTAACTCTTAATAATGTTGGCTCCCTGTGTTGCACCCAAACCCAGCTCAACACAGCTCTCTTCCTATTTACACGCTACCACACTTTGGATTTGTCATCCCAAATCAACAGATCAAACCACAGCAGCAGAGGTGATCATCATCAGTGAATCTAAAGCATGTATTTTTGTTCACTAAATGTTCCTGAAGCGCTTGCAAAGTTAACCTGAAAATTATTCCAGTCCAGTGAAGAGCATTCAAAAGTTCATAAAAAGTTCACAACCCACGCTTAAAGCACAGTTCTCAGCAGTTGATTCTAATGCTTAGTATCTGTGCATGCACAGATTGATGTTGACCTTTCCACTAAACTTTGGGTCATTCTTAATGAAGTCTCAGTGGCCCAACAGTCTGCGCTACACACCAGGTAACAAGTGTCCAGAAGCATCTTCTCATTTATTAAGACAACCAGGGTCTTGTCTTGAAAGCCATATTTTCCGTTGTCCAGTCCAAATATTACAGCACATACACTACATAAAAGAGAAGATTAACTCTTGTCACCTTTATATGGAGATGCAGACCTCGAAGTATTCGAGGTGCTCTTAACTCAGCATTCTTGGTAAGGTCTGAGTTCACAAGTTGTGACAAATTGACATGTCTGACATTTTCAAAAATTATGGAGGTGGACAGTAAGTTAATATATTTAATTTAGGCACATATTTCATAATTTTTTTATATGTCTGAAGTAAATGTTGATATCTGATGACATCCTTTCACTGTGCCTTTGCATGTCCTACCTTATGTTACCAGTTGTTAGCGTGCTAAACCTAATATTTTCCTATTAATCTTATGAACTTATTCCCAATAGCCTATTCTTTTCACTTTATGGCTTGTCTGTGTCTCAGCTGGGGCGGCAAAGTGATGAGGTGGTTAGCACTGATGCCTCACAGGCAGGAGAAGGTCCTGAGTTTGAATCCATGGGCCGACTCCCTGTGTCTGCGTGGGTTCTCTCCGGGTACTCCGGCTTCCTCCCACCGTCTAAAGACATGCTGGTTAGGTTCATTGGTGATTCTAAATTGACCATAGGTGTGAGTGTGTCTCTATGTTAGCCCTGCGATAGACTGGCGACCTGTCCAGGGTGTAACCCGCCTCTCGCCCGATGACAGCTGGGATAGGCTCCAGCAGACCCCACGACTATTAACAGGAATAAGCAGTTACAGAAGATGAATGAATGAATGTCTCTCAGCTGCGGTGCTTCTGGTAGCGTAACTTTGTATTAGAACATTTATCCAATCATATTTCAGCCATTATGTGTTGCTGGAGTCAAAGAAACGTGCCTGGGCCTTCACAATTAAAACTGCAAACGACTGAAGCTTGAAATACCTTGAAATGACACTGTTCACATTTCAGGATGGTATTCTGATTGGACAGTCAGAGAGCCACTCCATTTAAGCCAAGCTAGCTATTTATGTTAATGTGTTGCAAGATGCACAAGCAAATCGTCCTGTTAACGTTTTGACAGCTATTTTTTAACCTACAATGGCAGAAGGAGCAGAGGCTATCGGTTTGGTTATAGATCTTCTTAGTAAGCCATTTTCACAGCGGACTTCGGGGGAAAGGCCCTCAAATCTCGGACCTAGCTAGCCCTGCGATAGACTGGCGACCTGTCCAGGGTGTACCCCGCCTCTCGCCCGATGACAGCTGGGATAGGCTAAAGCAGACCCCACGACCCTTAACAGGACTAAGCGGACTAAGAAGATGAATTAATGAATGAAAAAAAATAAATAATAAAAAATCTACTGCATAAAACTGCACAAAAGCTACTAGATTTCAAAATACAACCTGTGAAATGTGGCTTTCTTGTGATGAAAGGGACAGCATATTAAGATGAATTTCACTTTCTTAATTTAAAGTATCTTTTCCAAAGCATATAGGATGGAAAGATGAAAAGATACTAATTGTACTAACTGAACTTAATATGTTTATACAGTTATTTACACTTTGATGGGACTTGGGATTCATGCATTTCTTGTAAAAATGTAACTGAAGACTAAGAAAAAGACTTCAGATGTAATTATAGCTCAGAACATAAAAATTACATCTTGTGGATAATGAGATTTAGGCTTGTTCTTTTAATTACAGATGGTGGACTGTAATCTTTTTATGTACTGTTTTATTGAGTGTGTTTATATCCTATACAGGGTGGTTTGTGAATGTAGAAGGGAGAGCCTCTGGTCATTGCATGCCAGCCTTTTCAATGTAATGCAAGACCTTCCTGAAACTCTTGAAAGCTGACAGTGCTTGACGTGAGCTGTGTTAATTACAGTAATGGCACGCATTCTCATTAAGTCGTTGTTTACGTATCCCGGGGCCTTGTGGAGCCTGAGTGGTGCTCTGGTCTGCTCGAGCACTGCCGCCTCCCCGGTCTGTGTAGCTATGGCCTCGTTAACACAGACAGCTGTTCCTCCCAGCCACAGCCATGGCCAACATGACGAGTGGCGCCGGACATGCCACTGAACACACCCACCGAGGGTGCAACTGTCAGAAATAGAAGTATCCCACGAGGCAGGAAAACGTCAATGAATAATCAGCGAGAAAGTGCTCCTCGGGTTATGTTTTTCAGGCCCAGCCCCCAACCCCTCATGAACCAGCCGCTCCCCTTCATAAGACTGTTCATGAGGCTGTCTCATGACCCCATCCTGTCCCTTTAAATTGGTGCAGTCAAAGGTGCAGTTGGTGTGTAATTCCACCAGCAACCTGTGGTGAGGAAAGGCATGCGCATGAGATAGACTGCAGGAATCCTGCAGGATGTTTCAAACAGGGAATGTACGTTCAGGACCTCTATTTATCAAACTGCAAAAAAAGATTACAAGTTTAAGCTTATTTCCAACTGGTGTATACCTACCTAATAATAAAATCCATTTGCCACATTTTGCTTAACTTTAAACAATCATAATATAGGTTCTAAGATTAAGATAAGATAAGATTATCCTTTATTTATCCCACAATGGGGAAATTTACACGTTACAGCAGCAATGCAGAAAAAAATGAATAAAGCTCTCCTTAATAATTTAAGAGTAGAACGGAGCACCTTATATATTATATAAGATATGTTATGGAGTGACTGTAAAAATATTGTCATAAACACCCCTCAGAATAAGGTAGCTCATGTGTACTAGACAAGAAAAGCACTGGCGCAGATCTTTTTTGCTATAATTGCAATGTGGTATCATCTATTATGTTTGTTTTTAATTCCATTTCAACCAATTCCCTAATATTCTATATCTAATTGTACTGTAGAGATAGATTTGAGTTCATTTTAATTGCAAAACTGCTTACATGTCGTCGCTTTCCTTTCTTTGCAACAGCTGCACCAACCTGAAACTCATCGGTTCCACAGATTGTGTTTACATGTGCACCAGTCTCCCCGTTGGGAGGTTTATCCGGTTTTGATTATATCGGGGACATGGCGTTTACATGAAACACAGAGAAATGTGGTCATTCATATCCCTGTATACATGACAAATACTAGTATCCCGGTCACTGATTACTGCATGCTGTCAGCACAGGCGTCTATGTGTTTACAACGCAAACCAGCAACAAATGAATGGCATGGCAGTGTTTCATTAGTTTTCCACTGTGACCTGACTTGGTTTTACTGTAGATGTTGGGAACCCTTTGCCCTGTTGCCTGATTACTGCAGACTACGGCATTAGTTTTATTTGATGCCCAATACTAGGATAAGATACACATATAGGCGTTCAGGCATAACATTATGACCACTGACAGTTGAAATGAATAACATTGACTATACAATACAATACAATATAATGTTCTGCTGGGAAATCTTTGGACTTTGTATTCATGTGGATGTTATTTATCCACATGTGCCACCCACTTAGACCAGACCAGGCACACACAAAAAAACAGTTTAGGAACAACTCAAAAAAACATGAAACAGCACAAGGTGTTGACCTGGCCTCCAAATTCACTAGATCCCAAACTGATCAAGTATCTGTGGGATGCACTGGAATAAACCTGATCCACAGAGGCCCCTCCCCTCAACCCATAGGAACAAAAGGTTACCACTAACATTGTGTAGCCAGACACCACAGGACACCCTCAGAAGGCCCATGTCCATTCTCTGATGAGCCAGAAATGTTTCCAATGTACAAGAGAGAGACCTACACAATTTTAAGAAGGAGGTAAAAATGTTATACCTGATTGGTGTATATGAAACAATATCCTGACTTCTGAGGACTCGGTTCTCAAAACCAGGATTGGGGCTTGTCCAAGTTTCTCATGTTTACATGCGCAAACACAACAACAGGATTCTTCAAAAACACACCTTTTACTGGGAAGTCTGTGTGAACACACTCACTTAAACTGGACTGTCCTTGATAGGTCTTGAAAATCTTCAAATAACATGAAATAAAGAAAGAAAGAAAGAAATACAATCTATAGTGCTATAATCTGCACTGCTAATAACAGTGGCTGTGTCCCTGGCACAGCTCAGTGCAGAATAGCTGTGGCAACCAGTCAGAAAGCAGCCTCAGGTCACGTGGCTGACAAAAGGACTTAAATACACACTCAGTTTCTCTCACAGGAAGAGTAGGTATTCACCTAAAAGCTGTCACTGCTGAGCACAGACCTTTTGCCAAGCATCAAGTGTAATTCTTAAGAGTCTGATAAATTGAGGTCAGAGTCAATTTATAGCTGCAAATTGCGGCTGTAACCGAGGATTATTTTCACTTTTGATTAAACTACCAATTATTCTGTCAGTTTACTGGGCAAGAGTCTGGTGTATAACATCTCTGAGAACGATCAAGTCAAAAATACCCATCTTTAAATCAGTTGGGAAACCTGCAGCATATGAGTCAATCGACTAATCTTATAAGCTGTAGAAGGTGGAGTAGGTTGTATGGACAGTTTGTTAAGTTCAGCTCAAACTTCTGACTCAGAGGTCTGTGTCTATCAGCAGTACTTTTTCTATTTAAATAGCTTTTTTTTTTTTTTTTACAATAGCAAATGATAAAACTTANCTTACAAGGATCAGTCGGTATGATTGAATCATCATAAGCCAATCTAGACTACGATCTAAAATAATCATGCATTATCAAATAAAAGTAAGTAGAAATTGATTAATGCTTTCTAAAAATGAACTTCCAAATTTAAATTTCCAGCTTATCATGTCAGAGGAAAGATGGCCGCAGTGGCTTCAAGAAACACAAGTCGAAATGTCTAATAAGGGACCACTGCCTTTCCTCTGAGTGTGTGAACTATAAAAGCTTTAATTTCCCTATCATCACCGGGATCTAATACCAATCTGTATTCTTTATTCAGGCCGTCTGTGTTGCTGCCAGACAAAGCCTTTGAAAAGCCAATTCCTGGGAATTAAAGAAAAGAGATTAAAATATCATTAGGTGCTACATAATTGAATGTCAGTTTTGAATAAACTTGAATTCAATTCATGGTCATTAAACTGGATGTGGTCTGCCTTTTCCCAATCACAATTTTGAGCCCACAGATGAGAGCGAGGTACTAACTTCAAAATCATTAAATGGAGGGGAGTTTATTTGTCTTCGGCGTGCCAGCCTGCTTTGATTCTGGCATGGAGCGGAGGGATGAGCAGCTGGAGGAGAGATGGAATTGAAACAAAGCTTTGGAAAATTGAAGGAAACATGAGCATAATAATATTTAATAATTAAATTCTCACAAACAATGGCAACCGAATGAAGTAATCTGCAAAAGTGTGCAACATCATTTGCATAATTGACACAGC
>JASGAT010367696.1:11392-39073 GCA_030220025.1 Chelon auratus | reverse complement strand
CTCTTATCCCTCATGGGCCTCAGAGTACAAGTACTGGCCCTGGAGCCCTCCTCAAACATGAGTCCTTTTTTCTCTGTCACAGCCTTTCTCCATGGACCAATTCACGGGGCGCCGCGCAGGCCCTCGGCTCTGTTTTCATACTGCGGTCGTAAATTTATGAGGTGGACTTTAACTACGCTTTACTCGAATGCTCGCTTGCAACACCGCAGCCGTGGACCCAATCAGCACTTTAGCACCTGACATGACAAAAAGCCCGATGTCTTAGTCGTCGCTCTTGTGGTTAAAGTTGTTTAGTTTGACAAATGCCGGCAGCTCTTAATAGACGTGAATGAAGAAGCCGGAGAGGCTAGCTGTCGACTCATTGTTACCTTGTCATGTATTGACAGCAGCACTCCGGCCCTGGCAGCCTGTATAAGTGATGGATGGGTTTAAAATGATGAGATTGAGGAGTCTGACTCTGGGGCTTGTTAACAGGACCGTAGGACAAGTTCCTTTTACGGGCCCATCAGAGAAGGCGGCATATTTCTCTAAGAGACCCCGAGAGCAATTTCAGTGATTAAATTGGTTTCTTGGAAAATGTTCTCCTCTAACATCTGTTTACTTTTTGTCTGATGACAGAGGGAATGCTAATTATGGGGCACAGCCAACAAGATTTCAATTCCACAAAGTTCAACATTTAAATAAGGTCTTTGCTCCTGAGAACCAAACACACGACACAATCTTAGGAGCGTTGCTGTCGTTTTAGACCTTGATTCAGCAGCATTCACCGTTATTAAAGAAAAAGTGCAAAAAGGTCTTTTTTTTTAAGCAGAAGCCAGTGTGTCTGCTTCGTCCATTTCCACAGCACAATTTCACCCATTTCCATTTTGATTACCCTTTATTTTCCGCATGACCAATGGAGCTTTAATCAGGCATTGAGATAATGCATACATACAGAGTGAGCACGCACCGATAGAGAGGAAAAGATGCAAAGTCAGGAGAGGGAGAAGTGTTTGTTCATTACTCAAAATGAAATCTTGCGCAGGAACATTTAACCACATGCCCTTGAGATTCAGGTCTGGAGATGAATAACAGATTGAATGAATGAAGACAATATGCATCAGCTTGTGAATTGCTCAAATATCAACCAGAGCTAGAAAACCCATAACTGAAACATTGCCTGACTAATTGTCGCTGTGATCAGAAAACAAACTGTGCGTCTATGTGAGAACGGGGTGCCCGACCAAACTCTTAAAACAGATGGCTTTGAAGAAACGGTTCGACATTTCGGGAAAGACATATGCTTATTCTTTTAAGTTGGATGAGAAGATTATTACCACTCTCGTGTCATAAAAAGTGACACGAGAGTGGGATAAATAAGTAGCTATAGTCGGCAGACAAGTTAAAATAATGCAGAGATTGACAAAATCCAAACTTGGAACTTTCACACTTTGGCTTGTGCACACATTTCGCAAATGAGGTGTAATATTTGCGAGGTGACGGTAGGCAGGTTTTATTACCTCCGTGCAGAGCCAGGGCAGCCCCGTGTTCCCAGTCTACCGCCTCGCTTCGTATTTACACACAGACACAGAGTGAGATTAGTCTTCCCATCTAACACAAACGACAACGTTTCCAGAAATGTCAAGCTATTGTTGTATGGCAAGGGGGAAAAAAAAAAACGGGTTCACTGTAATAAAAAAAAAAAAAGTCACAAGTCATCAAGTTGTGCAGCAGCTGTCGTGAGAAAGCGGAGCACATGACTCACGCAAAGCACATTTGGCATCGGCTCTGCAGACCGACTGGCTCTTAACTTTCATCGTGAGTGAAACTCTACCTCCACAAACACAGCATTAAGGCGTATTAATAGCTAATTGATAATACTTCTAGCTCCAAGCATGAAATAATTATTATGCCACAGTTGCCACATGAGGGGAAAATATGACATACAATTAAATATATCATTACATTTAAGGTCAAACTGCTAAGCCACACTCATTCCTAGGCAATAAAAAAAAGTTATTTTTATGTTTGTACGATACAGGGCTATAACTTGATCTATAAAGGATTAATATATTATTTAATAACCATTAAAAACCCAAAGGCCGGTCTGTTAGTAAGCTGTAAGAAGAAGTGTGACGCACATAGTGGGAAACTCTAGACTCATTTTACGTGTATGAAGGAATGAATGGAAGAGATGGACAATTTAATTATGTCAAAGTCCCAGTTTCACTTCACAAACTGCTATTATTCATTCATTCAGTCGTTAAGTCTGTGTAACCGCTTGTCCTTTGGAGGGTCACGGGGGGGGAGGCAGGAGCCTATCCCAGATGTCATTGGGCGAGAGGTGGGGTACACCCTGAACAGGTCTCCAGTATATCGCAGGGCTAACTTAGAGAGACAGACAACCATTCACACTCACAACTACAGCCAAAGAATCACCAATAAACCAATAAACGAGTGATAAATATGAAGAAGAAGAAGAAGATGATTAGTTTTTATTGTCACTGTCGGGTAAGATACAACAAAATACAGTTTAGCAGCAATGAAACTAAAACCTATAGTGGCAACACACAAGAATTCTTGCTCATGATATTGACAGTGATAACAAACTAGGAATGTTTTACTTCCTATGTGTGAACTTCAGTGAAAAGCAAATGTCATCAGCTGATTTTGCAGATATTTACCCACAAACACCTCTGACGTGTCCGACAGGTCCTTCGGCAGGAACCATAAGTGCATAAAACTATTCTGATCAGACTCAGTTTATGAGTTCACACAGGAGTTTGCTGTCGGCAGCTACCCTGCAGTTGTGCGCATTGTACCTTTTACATCAAACACCGTTTCGTTGGTTACAAAACCCACAGCAAATATATGAACGTCAGCCCTCAAAGCTGGAAGGTGACTCATCTCTCCGAATGCCTGATTAGCCGATTGTTGTTAAACAGAAGTGAAAATGTCAACGGGGAAATATGTGTGCCAGTGCACTTGCTGATAGATATGCTCGGAGGGCACCGGCAACCAACCACAAAATGAAAAACAGGGAGACAGTTCCAGGACAAATGGTGCTGATTGGCTTGAAGGGTGTTAAATTTTGCATGGTCACTAGACTGAACTCCTGTGCAAATCGCTCAGTGCCGAGCAGCAGCAGCAGCAGCATCGCGGTGAGTTGCACTGTCTCACAGCTGCTTTCAGGCCGGGTTTTATCACTGGACTTAAATTAGAGGACGGCCTTTTGTGAAACACTTTCCATGGATATCTTGTTTCCACACCTCCACGTTACGTAACGCCGCTCATTGTGCTCATTTGAAACTTTGCTTCTCGGCAGCTATGATGTCAGATGAGCTATAAGCCTTCGAGGAGTCTGAACTTGCACTGACATCCCGGTGGAGCTGAGGCAAGCCGTGCTGTCAAAAGCCCAGATGTCCATCTCTGTAACACCAGCATACTTTTTTGGCTGGGGAGAGACGGATGGGAGGGGAGAGAGGGTGGAGAGACTTCTCTTAGGTGAGAAAAATAAGATCCTTCAATAATTTGAAGAGATGTTGTCAAGGTGAACGGCTTCTGAATGCTTGGTATGTGTGAGTTTGTTCTGGCAACTGCGGCTCATGGTCAAGACTCAAAAGCTTGTCAACGTCCACACGGCAACAAATGACCTTCTATGACTTCTTCTCTGCATCTTTCAGAGGCGCTACCCTGAAATTCACTAAAATGCCACGAGATTTTTGTCAAATATGTGGGCGATTTCAGCGAGGAGCGACAGTCAATACTGGTTTTCTGATCCCTTCTCTTGTTTTGCAGTATATCTAGGCAAAAAATTCCTTTTTCCTTACCTCATTTTCTGGGAAGACAGCGGCTAAACGGAGAAAGAAGTAATTCATACGAGAAAAAAAGGAGGCTTGTGATTATGGTAAATGAGTTTAGAGGGCAGTGGAGCAGATAATTCATACCTTATTTCAAGGCCGCGGCAAATTAATGACAAACTACAACGATGCTACCTTTCCATGCTCTTTGGTTTGCTTAATCGGGCACATGTGCTCTAAACACAATCAAATTCAAGGACAGAGAGAGGCCCAAAAACTCAACCCGCATTTGGTTTCTTTATAATCGCTGAAAATTCCATCAATATGTTAATGTGAACAATTCGTTCCTAAAGCTAAAGACCGACAAAAAGAAAAAAAAAGCCTATAATCTGACGTCCCTCCAAGCAAAATGATCTCGAGCCGCTCCATTGATGAAGTCTGACTTCACGGGCCACAAGGAAATTTGAGTTTTTGCGCCTAAATGAGACGTGGTGGTTAATTGTTTACAGTCAGAAAACATGATATGTGACTCCAAAATATGTTTATATATTCAAAATGCAACCACCCTGGTTAGTATTCAAACGTTGTTGCACAAAGAGGTAAAGACACGATAGCTGTTTATCACTGCCAGTTCACCTGTGCCCGCCATAAGTGCCTCAAGGCTGTTTGGAACAACAACGCGAGCCAAGGGGAATTTCTGTAACTTTTTAATTAAAGATCCAGGGTGACGAGCAGATCCGCTGGTGATGTACAACCTCTTCAGTCTTTGATGTTATGACACGCTGCTTTCAGTTCGCACTAGGCACACCTATTAGTCTCTTTCTTCTCTCAAGCTGTGTTATGGTCAAAACAAATGAGCAAACAGTAAATGCGTCTCGGTTTTGGCAAAGCGTGCTGAACCAGCTCCTCTGACATGCAATTATTTCTTCACATTATGCCTTTTTTTTCCCCCTGACCTCTACTTTGAAAAGGAAACAACTGACAATGGAAAACCTGTTAAAGAATAAGTCCGTACATACACCAATCAGCCACTACATTAAAACCGCTCACAGGAGAAGTAGATAACATTGACCATCTTGTGGCAATACAATGTTCTGCTGGGCAGGGTGTGGATCTGTCATTCGTGTGGATGTTACGTAGACATGTAGCAACCACCTAGACCAGACCAGGCACCCCCACCCCAAAGCAATGACACTCCTTGATGGCAGCAGCAGGATGCAGCCTGACACAAACACAAAAACAACTCAAGAAAAAAAGGTGTTGACCTGGTCTCCAAATTCACTAGATCCCAAACTGCTCACATCAATCCATAGGACCCAAAGCCCCCCACTAACAACATTCTGTTGCCAGACACCACAGGACACCCTCAGAAGGTCCACGTCCATTCTCTGATGAGTCACAACAGTTTTGGAGGCACAAGGGAGACCTGCACAACATTAGAAAGGTGGTCATAATGTTATGCCTGATCAGTGTACATTACTTGGTGTATTTTCTTTATCTCCAGGCTCTGTCTATATAGTTCAGGAGAAAGGTCAAGTCTCTACATGTATATTTCAGATATACCCAACATTTAATTGCACAATATAATCCACACTGGAGATGGAGATTAAATCCTGTGGGCTCGTCTCTATTTTAAACCCACAAAGATGTGACTTTATTGTGGCAGACACACAGCTGACGTAGAACTTCTGATTTCAACATTAATCCTAGCATCAGCTTAAGTCTATAGCCACGCTAGCGCCTCCGAGAGAAGGCACTTATGTACATGCACTTTGAGGTAAGAGGTATTTTGCACACGGCCGCTCGGTAATGATTTCAAGGTAATGATTCCGTTCGTTTTTCTGTGATTGCCCATGTCACAGTTCAGTCACCATCTGATCTGAAGTCAAGCAAACTGAACAAACAGCCGGCGCTATCTCCCTCTCCCAGCCCCGCTCTCCCTCTGTCTACATAAACGCTCTCATTCCACCACGGATTGGTGCTTGTCAGCGAGAAACATGTGTATGCTAATTTACTGGAGCGCACACTAACCATTCACAGTCCAATGAGAGAGTGCAGATAAACCAACGTACGCTCCCAATATGTCTAGTTCTGATTAGAAGAGATGAAAATGAGGCCCTGAGACGACGTGCGGTGAGAGTGTTGCAGGCATGCAGCTAGTTTCTCAGCACGCCTGAAAATAACAATCTCAGTAGATCAATACTGTCAGCTTCAGTAGCAGAGGCTGTTAGGGCCGCGTTGCTTTTTGCTACAGATGTCCACAGAAGTGCAAATAAGTTAGTGAGGCCGCAGGGGGACCTTAAAGATGGTCCAAATCTGCAGGCTAATGTGAAAAACCCTGCTTTTCGTCTATTGTTCCAAGTTACAGTAGTTTACATCTGGTAACAAGGATAAAATGTCTGCAAGCCTGTGGCATGGCTTTGATTTTGGTGTTTGTCACACTGGATAAAGATACCCAGACACATGTGTGTGTGTGCGCATTTGTGATGTCATCTTTAGTCCCGGAAACCCAGGGATCAGTGTCCCAAACATCCACTAACTCACTGGAAAAGAATGCAGAAGCAGTTGTGAGCAAGCCAGCTGAGATTGAACCCATTCGTGGTCCTAACTGTTGTTAAAAGAACGCCTTTGGCATTGTCAAGATAGCCGCGCCGTGCTAAAAGAAAGACAAATGACGTGTTAAAATGTAGGGAGATGAAATTCATTACGTTGTCAAGTGAAAAAGCGGGAGGGGGGGCTTGGGATGAAGGAAATGTAGTCTGTACCACCTAAGGCATGTTTCAAGTGAAAATTCTTAAGGATAAAGACTGGATCTAGATTTATAATGTGAGAACTCGCTGTCTGCTTTCTGTGACAGGTTAAGCCATACNCCCATGGAATTCACAGAAACAGTTGGAAAGAAGTTGTTCTTTCTTTTTTGTGCTGTCCAGAGGATTAAAAGAAAATGTTATCAACTCCATCACCCCTGAAAAGAGGGAAAATATCAAGCCGGCTTCTGGCTACTTGACCTCGAACACATACGATACAACTCACCCAACTGTCACCTCACTAAATCAAAGCTTGTTCCCACCTGATATCCCGCCACAGGGCGCTCAGATGACGACATAATTATAGGCTATAAAGCCATTCGTAAAATTTCATTATGCGTTCGCTATAAGTCATCTCAGGACGAAATGTTGTCAAAGAGATTTACGTTAAGTCTCAAGGATATAACAGCGTATCTTTAAACATATCAATTACCCTCCTACTTTATAGGTCTTTCAATATCATTATCGTCACTGAAAGTTAAACTGGCCAGGCACACAGAGAAAGAGCCACATGCCTGTGTATATATATGGAAAGAGATGGATTCCAGCTGTGATATCCGAACCTATAATTCATATGGAAATGACATCAAGAGTGGCCTCATATGGGACACATGTGAAGCCTTGTGTGTTATCTTGGTTTAGCCTAAATATCCTTCTCCCCAGCAGCCGCAAGTATTTACAGCACAGTCGCATTAGCTTTTGTTATTTTTTATTTACTGATTGTATTAGACAGCTGTCTTGATAATCTGGATGGGACAACTTAACATTTTCTTTGATGTTTCCTTTAAGCTACAGCTACTAAACTCAGGAATGTCACCACAGACACCAGATTTAAAACACTGCTACACATACAGAGAGAATTACAGGGTGGTGATTAGATTAATCAGCGCGAGCATGGGCTCATTTGGCAAAAGCTTTGATTATGAAACAGGTCCACATGCTGCTTTAGCAGAAAACGTACCGACGTAATTTATGAAATGATCTAACGGAATACGTTTTGCAGCGCTAAATAAACCCAGCAAGGGGGCTTCTCAGACGCCGTTTCAGATGGTCGGGGCGAGCGTAAAAAAGCGGCGGTATCACATGACACGTGGGAGTGGCGAGGCACCGGAGGGCCAGAGGCTGTGAGAAGCAGATCGTAAATCCAAAAAAAGGCAAGAAATGCAACAAAGGACAAAGTGCAACTCTCCACACCTCCTGCTAAATTTATTAGCGGCAGGTGACTTTCTGGATTGCAGCGAGATCATGGAGTGATGTGCTACAGGCAGGGTAACACACACTGCCATCTGTTTGTGTTGAGCAAAGAAAAGAATTTGAAAAAAATGGTGGCAAACAATGCAATGCCTAATATAAATAAACGGTATTGTAAATCATGCGAGGCATCAGCAACATTTTTGAGGCAAAACGACTCCCACTGCGTCAGACATCTGCTAGTAAAATGTCCAATAGTGCCTTCATGTGGTATGGGAGCATTTTGTCTCACTGTATTCTGAAAGCTGTGTTTGTTTAAAGCCTCCGGCGCTAAATTAAGTGAACACACACAAAAATGATTCAAAATCCAGTGTAAAAGTGTAAGAGAATGCCGCGTGATTAGAAGTATAACAACACCAACCTTGGTTTTAGATTTTTCGAATTAGCAAATTAATCAGAGGGGTTCATTCGAGGTTTTATGGTGTGCGGCGCTGCTGCCAGTCTTCATTAGGGCTGATTAGTACTGCTGCCACAGTGGGCCTCTCACTGAGTCATGAGTAGCAGCTGATTCCCTATTGTTCCACTGCTCTCGCTGCACTTATAAAAGTTAGGCATCGCTTCCCCGGCCTTGCAGAGTCCACCGACAGTCTTACAACGTACAAACATTCAAGATGTTAAAAGGACAAAACCAGAATACACGTCGGAGATAAAATAATCGGCAGTTTTATGAGAGACTGCGACACAGACGCTCAATTTAGCATCAGGAGGTGCAGCCTACACTCAACCTTGGATTCTAGATTCCCTCCGTGAAGCCAGTTTGACTTCTACCCGAAAAAATGCCTTCCCAGTCTGCGCCGTGGAAACAGATGGCTTGAATATCCCCACACAGATGCAAAACACAAGCTCTCAGTTAACTAGTGTCTGAGGAACGGATTTCCATCGCGAGTGTGCAGACAGAGTGGGGGATTGTCGGGAGGAAATGATGTGTGTGAATGCTGCGTCAGCGGCGAAGGGATGTTGATGCGCAGACCCTCTGCCACCACGGACGACCAACCACTGACACAGCTGGATTGCGCTTAACGCTGATGTGCATCCGCCAAGCAGACGGCAGAAGTGGAGAGGCTTTCCAAAAAAAATCACTGTGCGGGAGAAAATATGTTATTGTCTGTTTGGTGTTGCTTGAAAGGGTCTTATATAAGCTTGACGGAAAAGAAAGTGCAACGGTACCAAATCAAGTGCGTCACGTCCCTGTTCCTATTTTACCACCAGCATCAACAGCCATTTCTGCTTGTCCCACTAATTGCGCAATAGTCATGATGCCTCTGGTCAACAGCGTCACCAGAATGTGTTCGAGACAGACGTAACAACAAAGTGCCAAGAGCGCAAAGATGCTCTGCTCTCTGGAGGTGTGTGGCCTCTCCTATAATTACCACTTCATCAGTGAAGTAAAGGGAAAACAGAGGCCCCAGCAGATTTTTTCGTCCGGGCTGGTAACAGCCTGCCGTGCCTTTGCTGCGGTTGGACGGTAAGCTTTTCTGCTGACAGCCAGACAGGCAGCCTGTCCTATATGTGCGCGTTTATGTCTGAGCGCCCCGACCTAAAATATGTATTTCAGAAAACCAAAGGCAAGGGCTGTCTCATCAACGAAAATGGTAATCAAAGAGTCGGCAAATGGCACATATATATATGTATTGAACTCATTCTGTCAAATATGAATACTTAATGTGTGCGCAGAAATCTACAGTCCCCAACATTTCTCTTGAAGAATGGCAGCAATTACAAAAACATCAAGTTTACTATAAAATGCACCCTCATTATTTAAAATCATCCATCTTTTTTCACTCACATTTTAACATTTGCCCTGTTTTCTTAGGTATTACTAATCCTATGGCAGCCTTCCCGTCACTGTCCAAACACCGAGCGGATGCAACGTGTCCAAAGGATCACATTATCCTGTCCAGATCGTGGACCGTATGGACGTAGCAACCAATTATGTCATCCACTGGTTTGTACTGGAGACAAACTGAAGCCTAGAGAATGGTTTTACGATTTCCTGCAGCATCATCAGCATGTAAGCTAATGGGCGAGGCCCATTCTACACATTCCACTTAATGGTTTCCAGTTTTAATGCTCGTAAAGCGCACTAAAACTGCAAATCATTAAGAAAATAAACAGACACTTGCGCGCCGAGAGAACTATGTCAACGTCTCCTGCAGGCCTGTTAGGACAAATAAGCCAAAAACAAGCCGTAGTCGCAGTGATTAAAAACAGGTTTAAACTAAGCTAACAAGTGGTAAAAGTTTCTGCAGAGAATGGATTGCCTACTCCATTAATAAATTATGACAAAAATCACTGAATCAAAGGTATGGCGAAGGCCGCTCCTCACCTCAAAGAGCCTTTCAAGCACTCCAGATCAGACATTTCAACTGATGCAGTCGCATGTATTCTCATACAAATATCAATATCAAATATCGCTCTCTGCGAGGTCAAAGTGACCACCGGCGCACTGATCAGAAGGAGTGAATTTAGCTAATGACTTCAAAATAACTTGTGGAAAAGATGTATCAGCAGGAAGTCTTTTGGAGCCAGTGACCTTAGTGGTGTTTTACGGTGCCTCAAACTTTCCTCTGTTTAAAGCTGTGGTTGTTTCCGCTTGCTCCAGATACACCTTCCTCCATGTGGAAAACCTGACAAACCAAATTAACCACGATCACCAAACTAGAGGGAGTGGATGGCACAGTTTAAAGAGCTAAATTTAGTTCTTGTAAGTAGGTTAAATAACTGTTCAGTGAGTTTTTAATGCACTTGAAGCTCTTTTTTTTCTACTCATTGGAAGACGTTGCCAATTTATTAATTGATTTCTGTGGTAAAGTGAGATTAATAACACATATTTCATGTTGATGTGGCAGGACAGAAACAAATCCAATATTAACACTTGTTTTGAATGTAAATTGTTAAGTCTTCTGTCAAACTTTGAGCAGCAGCCAGTCTGGACAAATAAATAAATACATGGCACCCACCTAATATCATCGCCACTATACATAGTTTTAATTGTTTATGAATCTAGTTGCAAGCTGTTATGCAAATGTGATGCAGTCTCTCAGCATGGAAGCTGACAGAAATGCCCAGAATAGTTTAAGGTCTACTAGGCGAATGCCATCAAAGTAATGGGTGTCAGGATGAAAGCTGAATATAAATGAGAAGCAAAAAGCATGTGTTTTTTCTCTTCCCATTTTATTTGTCATTTTATATGCCTCGCATCCAGATGTGGAAACCAGGGCATTTGAACGTGCAAACATTTTCCTATGAAATCACCGAAGTGAAAGTGGCGTGAAGAAAGCGGGGACAAAACATCAAGGACCGGTACCATTTGATTTTTAACCTCGTAAGTTCTGCCTGAGCACTCCGTGACCTCTGACCCCTCATATCCTCAGAATTCCTGTGCTTTCGCTCTGTCAGAGCCCCGTATTTATGGACCATGTCCGATCACAGTATCCACCTGTTTTTTCACTTCTCTCTGCTAAAAGGTTTCAATTCTTCTCATAATTCACGGCATACGAGGCGTTTTTTTCCCTCTTTGTGAACTCAACGTAAGGCTGCATCTCTTAGCGTGATAAAACTGAACGCGGCGACTTACTGTGCAGTGTCATACGGTGCGCACACATGACCGCAAAACATTCTTTGATAACGACTTACCGTATAACCTGTTTTCCCACATGCACAGACACATCACACGCCAGTCACAGAGGTGAGTCGAACTCTCACATATAACTGAGGTTCCCCGGATTATATCACCACCTCCTCCTCCTCCCCGTTCCAGTTCCACCACACCACTGGCTGACCTTCCACAGCCTCGTTCCTGACCTTGTGTGTGACATGCAGTAATTGAGATTCTCGGCCCATGGTTAGCTCATTAAAAATGTCCGTACCTCTGAGAGCTCAGGACATGGAGAGGGAAATGAGCAAGGTGTGATGAAGAACAGAGCTACGAGGACGGGAAGTGCAGAAAAAGAAGAAAACATCTGGGCTGCGGTGCTCATTAACACCTCTAATAGTGAATACATTAGCAGGTCCGTAGGAATAATGAACTTTTCTCTCTTAATTAGTTTCCAAATGTTTGATAAGAGATGGACAGAGAAGACAATGCCTGGTGGTGCAGTGGCCAGAAAGATTTGGACATCTTAGAAATCACACGTTCCTTGTACACAAGACAATAATTGTTCTAAATGCTTCCAAGCGTCTTCTGGTTTTGAGCTGTAATTCTGATGACAGCGTGTCTTGTGGTTAATCCCGTCTGGACTCCATCTCTCCTCTGGCCCAGACCCCACCATTCAGCTCACGGCTCATCAGCACTCGCTCCTTCCCCCAAACTTCACCAGACTTCCATGTCACTGTTGCCATCTATTGGATATGTGAGTTCATATCCATGCGTTCATATCCAAGTATGTGCAGCTTCCACGGAAAGTAAACAGTTCAGACAAGTGAAACCAGAGACTTACACTAAGGCCAAAACCCGCTGTTCAAGGGCAACACATTTTAAAGTATGTACTGCTAGATTAGAAAGTAATAAGGCAATGTATCTGTCAGGGTGTCTGCATTCCTTGTGGAACAATAAATAAGGATGATTTGGGAAAACTTCTGATTTCACTAGAATAGAGTGCCTCGAGTGAATTCTGAGCGGCAGCCATTCTCAATTCTGTGGATGCTGTTGTCATCCAGAGAGACTAAATCAGTCATAAATCCTATAATCTGCCTCATCCATCATAGGGATGAGTCTGTGTCAGAGGGAGAACCAAAACGTCAGCAAACAACACAAGGCTGGTGGTCCCCGGCTCTGCGGACCTGCAAGTGCAAGCTGACCAGAGCCCATCTTTATGCATGAATATTGTAAATATACCGTATCAAATATGGATGACGGTGTCATTTTAAAAGAGGGTCCCTCCGTCTGCTTGGAGCAAACAGCCAACCCCTTCCTGAGTAGACTTCTTGACGGGCAAATTGTTGCGAAAAACTGAGGATGGCAAAGAGATTTGAAAAGCAAAGAGGAAAGTCACAGGGGCACACATCTGAGCCGTGTGGACACGATGAGACAACTCGCTGCTAAAAATAGCAAATGCAATATTTTATTCATCACGTACGCAGACCCACACATGCACAGGGATACACAAATCCAGTTATATGTATTTAGTCCCGCTTTGGGTTCATGTCCTGCCCAGCGAGTGAGAGTCACATGTGCTAAAGACACAGAAAAACGGAGATTGTGTGGCAACATGAGCTATAAATGTGCACACGTCGCACTCTGCCAGAGAGAGAAGTCCCGCCTTAAGTAATCCTAAAAGAGATTTAGTCTCAGGTAGCAAATAATAGCTGGTGGTGACATTATCACTTATATCAGCAGGCTGCTCTCATGCGTATCACTGTATTCTTTGTGAGCTGCCAAATTGAACTTTTGTGCGCAGGCTGCCACATTCACCATTTAAGAGATGAGTCAGATAAACCCATACACATTTTTATGGGGAACATTTTCCTATTCTAGTCGTTATTACAGATAAAGAGTTCTTCTATGTGCTGGATAAGGTTACAAGATTACAAGATGGCTGCGAGTACGGCACATTTTAATGACGTTAAAATGAACCCGATATCTGGGGTGGCATCTTAATGAATGATGAAATAAACATGTTCTTATTAATTAAGTCGCACATGCAGTAGGGCTGAGGATTATAGTGAAGACATAGATCCATATAAGTAAATATAGAATCATCAAAACCCGCATTAACTGAGTTGCAGTGATAAAGCAACATCAACACTGGGAGTAGTACATGTAGAAGTCATATCATATAATAAAATGACAGCAGTTTTGTGACCACAGTACGTCCTTAAAACTGCAAAAGCAACAAAAAACAACAGCAATACATGTCTGAAAGAGTGTCTAGTGGATGTAAGTGGCTGTTCAGAATGCAGTCAAGGTAAAAGAGCGACTGTATGGATGCCGACGGAATGGACGTGGACAAGCGGAAACCCTCCAGCTCCTTTTCCTTTTCCTGCAGCCGACACACACGCCCCCAAGAAGCGGCGATAAGAGGCGAGGGGGAGTGTGTATCTCTTAAATGGAGGAGAAAATGTTTGCTGGCAGGAGGAGGCATCAAAGCATTGGATCTGTTGGAGCGATCAAGGTTATCTGTGATTATGTTTGTTTAGGGCAACTAATTAAAACNGTTGCCTGCTGTTTAACAGAAAATGAAATAAAGACAGTAGTTGTGCAGGGTGTCATTAAATTATTTACCAACTGTGAAACAAATGTGTTTGTGTCAGCCATGTCGAGGTAGGTTTTGCTAACTGTATTTAAAGGGGGAATCCAGCTGATGTGACACTGCTTAAATGGTGTCCAGACTCCGCCTACTACGCACTACGTATGACAATACGTTGGCATCATAGACTCTATAAATATGGACGACGTGTCCCCACTTCCTTGCATCTATATTCCCTGTCACCGGAATATAGATGACCCATTCCTCCAGACTCACTTGCATTTTTGTTCAATACAATCAATACTGCACTCTGCTCTACCGCCACCAGTTTCCACAAGGAAATGTTGGATTATACACTGTACTTATTTTTTTTATTTTTATTTTTTTTACCACGTTCACAGTCCCACACGACCACTTTATGGTGCAGTTGGCATGGTAACTGGTGGTCGCCATTATCTCACATACTATTTCTATAACGTCAAATAACAAACTAAAACAAAACTTTTATGAAAAAGGGACACTTGAATATGCATCAACATTATATTAACTACCTAAAATGACAGAAACCATCCATGAAAAACAAATGATTTGACGTATATTTTAGTGTTTTATTTTGGCCCAAGTCCCATCCACTAACATGAAAGAGGCGGAGCTTATGACCTATACTGCAGTCAGTCACCAGGGGGAGCTCTGCTTGCTTTAGTTCCGCTGTCTATGGTTGGCGTCTTAAAAGTGCGCCCCCCACGAATATCTGTGTTTGGAGATGGTCAACAGGTCAAGCTCAGGATTATGGGAAAATAACCAATGACCAACCAACAACCCACTGTGTGCAGAAGAAACTGATAGTATGCGTGAACATTGAAGGAGTAGACGCCAAGAATAATAATATTCTACCTAAAAATGACCATGATACGCCATGTTTAAATGAAAACAACTAGTGCTGGAGGAGGACTTCCATTGATTAGTAACTCAGCCTTTGTCAGAAAAAAAAAAATTTGAGTCATGATCCAACATTACACATTTGTATTTCCTTGGGGATGTTAACAGAGTAAAATTGAGCATATTAATGTCCGTGTGTTCACACTGCCCAAGGAAAGCAGACAAGTGCGACCCAGACCACCTCCAAATGTGGTCAGAGATCGACTTTCTCAATGCGTCCTGGGTGTGTTCACACCTGTACTTGTCACTTGTGATCGGATTCCCTAGGACGGATGTTAATGCAAGAGGCCTTTTCTCTCCAGGCTCACAGAGAGATTTTGGTTGATTGAAAGGGAGACAGTGCAGCACTGTATGTCCAGGGAAAGAGAGGTTGTGGTCCAAGTATAGCATGTAACAACTCTGAAATCTGGAGGAACAATGCTCAGGGTGTACTGCAAGAAGTAGATTTTCTCAATATTCACTCTTACAATTTCTACACAGTCTTTTACTCATCTGAGATAGTCTAGTCTAAAGAGTGTGCAAAACGTTTTTGCAGACGTGCTTTAAGAAGTGGTGCAGGTTTTTGCAATCACATTCATTTTTGTGGTTATATATCACTTCTGACATCAATTTTCAGCTGGTGGACTGTTCAAACAGACAAAAACCCTTTGCGCTTAGTCAATAAGTCTTATCAGTTAAATATACAGTAGAAATATTCAGCTTTAGGAGCAAATCCAATACCTTCCTGTGCAAACACTGTTAACAGTGGCCCGACGAAAAACTCCATGAATGACACAACTATTGTACTCCTATGGCTAAATATAACACCATACTCAAGACTTCCAGTGACATTGCCATCTAAAACTGTCAACCATATCACTTTTCATGCCACCCTGAGACCGGCTCATGTCTCCTTGGGAAGGAAAGTGACCTGTGTCTTTTCCATCCCATTCCAGTCATTTAATCTTGGAGCGGTATCAAGATAGCGATCTCCCTTTAACCTCCACGGAGGGGACAGACACAAAGGGACATACCCCCCACTTCATCACTCAGCGTCAAGAGATGGTGGCATGCCAAACAATCCCATTAGCTGGCAGCCAAAAGCTCGGGTACGCAGCAGCAGCGGCGATGTCCTGAAACAACCGCAGCTCTCCTCCGCTCATTTGAGCAGCCACTCTCCTCCCAACATCCATGCACTCATGTGTCAGCATATATAATGAACTCAGAGCTGCACCCGGCTTTTACTCTGAGGAAATAGGCAGCCCCATCACTCTGAGTAGCTTTTTACAACTCAACACTGATCAATTAATGACTACGAATGAGACCCTGAGAGATATTCATGCAGGAATATTAGAGTGATGCTGAGAGAAAGAAGGGAACAGGGAACAGGATAATAAACTATGAATTGCAACTCGCAGCGAATCCAGAAGCACAGAGGCACTTTTGCAGCCACGTACATATTGATACCTCTTAACGCTGGCAACACATGCCAAGGTTGCTGGCCTCATATAGATGATTTATTTCACTCTCATATCCAGGTGCCTGTCACAGAGAAATGAGCTGAGACTCAAACAGCAACCGGAGTAATCAAAGTGGCACACAATGTTTAGTGCTTCACAGATCTTACTTCGCAAGGCCAGGGAGTGAACAGGGATAGTAAAACACAGTGCTGGGGAGAAGAAAGCTGGAAAATTGATGAGGAGAGAAAGGAGGAAAGAAAGAAGGCTGAGAACGAGGAGAGCGAATCAAGTGTAGTAAAGGGAGGAGGAGTTACTCACGGCTCCTTTCACCTTTCCACCTCCAGCTTTCCTTGTACTTCCCTGAGCCATCGCAAACTCCACTCAGAATTTCCACCAGCACCACCAGCAAGAGCAGAGGCATCCGCCCGCCGGCCATGCCCGTCTCTGAAGCTTGCATCTGGGCTACAGCGGAGAGTCAAGGGCCGCAGGGGAGCGCTGTCCCACGCTCACTCATATCTCAAACAGCTGTATGGTGCGATCCAAAAGAACAGCACGTCCTCCTTGGCTTCCCCTGGAGCGTTAGCCCTGGGTCACGACACTGAAGCCACAGAGTGGGTCACACGTTTGCTGCAGACTCCCCCGTCTCCTTCTCCTCCTCCTCCTCCTTCTCCTTGTGGGGGTTTGGAATGATCCTTCTGAAGGCAATAGCTTCACAGACTGATTGTAACTCCACCATTTGTAGAAAAGCAAAGCAAGCCTGGATTTTTGGATTCTGCAATATTGATCTTTTTTTCCTCTCTCTCTCCACTCTTTTTCAGTGCCTCATGGACTCAGACAGGTTTCTATATCAGTCCTGGTCAAAGCCTCAAACTGAGCTCAGTGGCAACAGCTCCAATGAACAGAGATATCACAAGGAGAAGCAAACCTTATTCCCCTCTTGCAAAGCAGAAGTTGTTCAAGTCCCAGTGTGGAGCGGTCGCACTGGTGGTGACACATCACTTAGCCAGCAGCAGCCAACTCTTGTCACCTACACCAGGCAGCGGCTGAATGAGTGAGTATGTCCAGGAGTGTGTGTGAACGCGAGCCCCCCCGCCTCCCTCCCTGTTCGTCCAACCACCGCACGTCACAGATCGCATGAGGCTGTGTTGATATGAAAATAAGGAATAAATCACAGAGATAGTTCACTACAGAGCAGCCTTGACTTTGTCAACAGAGCGTCTGAGAGAGCGGGAGGGAGGGAGAGAGAGAGAGAGAGAGCGCATCTAGAAAGCAACTAAGGAGGGAGGGAGGGAGATATGGAGGGGAGAGACTGAGTGAGACAAGCGTGGGGGGCAGTGTGAATAGCAATTTCTCAAGTGCTATGGCTCTTGCTCTTTTGAACACCCGTGATGCTCGTCCTTGAGTAGATTCTCGACTGAAGTCCCTGGTTTCAGCGTGCGTGCTACTGGAACTGGATTACTTTGATCTGATACTCGATTTAAAACAGGACGACAAGTTTTGACTGCATGCAAAAATCAAACCGACCTGACCTGCCGTGTGTAGACAAGTACACAGACCAGTTTGACCAGATTTTGTACTCGATGTGCATGTGACAGTGAGTCTATAATTGTTTCAGATTAATATCTGTTTAGGAAGGAACGGCTTCCACTTTGATGTGAAATCAAGTGTAGTCACACAGTTATCACTTGGAAGATTGGAAATTCTTCCACAAACCCATTATGTCTTTTTTACTTAACCTCCTTTTCTCCACCGTATACTCTTCATTCCGTTTCCAATGTACACAATGCACACATATTGTGCACACACGTCAACTCGAGCACGCACACACACCACGCCGACTATTTTTGTAAAAAACAAGCTCAGCAAGTCTGGGTTTAGAGTTACACCACTCGTTTCCTCCAGCTGCCCCGGCTGTCAGGAGGCAGGTGAGCGCAGGTTAACGTGGGAAACTGGAGGTGTCAGCAGCACCCCACCCCCACCCTGTGCCCCGCTCTCCGTGTCTCTTTCACTTGCCCTTCGTTATTGTTGTGTAAAAACGCCATTACCAAAAATGCTCGTAAACAAACACGCTGCGGTCCGGATTAATGAGTGTTTCTAGTGAGTGAGGTCAGTGGGAGGATAAAGGCTGTTTAGTGAATGCTGCATGTCACAAGCTATTACAGAACGTAGCACAAGAGTCTCCATTTGTGTGTAGTGTTCTCAAATTAAGTCTTATTTAACTGAATAGTGGATTGAATAGTGTGGACAATGTCTTACAAAGGCGTCCCCATTCGTCAGTCATGTAATCCTTAAGGACCATGCTCCAGGAGATGTAATTAATCCTGTTACATTAGCCACTGATGGAAGTCTGATTAAAACGGCTCTCTAATGATTAGGCCTCTGGAATAATTACCACCGCGCTGACGGCGGACCACTTCAACCCCTCAGGACGCCAATCTAACACTCCCACTACCTGCGAAATGTCACCGCTAATGCCAAGTGCACGGAGACTTGGACAATGCAAATTCTAAGCCGGGCGGAGTAAATGTCGAGGCAAGTTTCAACAGAGGCAGCATTTACAAACTGTCTACAGGTTAGCCTACTGTGAATGGTTTTAAGGTGAGGTGTATCTTTTCCTTAAAGCTCAGCCTGAAATAAAAAGATTATGCTCGTGTTTACTCAGAGCCGATGGGTATACCAGGGGTGGATAACGTGCCCAGCCAAAACACATAAATAACTCCCTTTGACAGGTTAAAGTGAATAGACGCATTGATAAAAGGATTATTACATAAACTTTGAACACTGTTATTATGGACTTATGTCATGTTTTTTTTATTTTTTTGTGCTACCTAAGCGAGACGAACGTTGCCAAGTAGCTGGTGTATTATTTCACTGGATCCCAGCAGTACTTTGCATGCAGTATATAAAATGCTTGTGGTGGTGTCTTTGTGTTTCCCACTCCATGCTGCTCCCTTTCGGTCATTCATCAGCAGGTACTGCTGGTAGCAAGCTCTGTATTATTTATTTACATACATAGGTCACTATTACTCAGCTCTGCTTTATTCTGTGGGTGTAACATACATGATAATATACACCGATCAGCCATAACATTATGACCACCTTCCGAATATTGTGTCAGAGAATGGACATGGTCTTTATGAGGGTGTCTGGCAACATAATGTTGTTAGTGGGGGCCTTTGGGTCCTGTGGGTCGAGGGGAGGGGCCTCTGTGGATCATCCCACAGGGCAGTTTTTAGACAGTTTGGGATCTAGTGGATTTGGAGGCCAGGTCAACACCTTGTGCTGTTTCTCATGTTTTTTTGAGTTGTTCCTAAGTTGTTCCCAGGCTGCATCCTGCTGGGGATGTCTGCTGCCATCAAGGAGTGTCATTGCTATGGGGCGGGGGTGTTTGATCTGGTCGAGGTGGGTGCTACATGTCTAAGAAACAACCACACAAATGCCAGGTCTAAAGGTTTTCCAGCAGAGCTTTAAATTGTCACAAGCATAATCACACAGTGACTAGTTCAGATATCATTTTTGCAAAGCTAAGTAGCTTATGTTGTATTCATTTGAGGTTATTTTAACCATTAATCTGAAAGAAAATTGTCAAATATGAAGAAAAAAAAAACTAATTTGACTTTGAGCAGTTACTAGTCTTCAATATATATCTTAACTCAATGCTGTTATCACAACAAGATGCTTGTAACGCCGTCACACTGGTTTCTATTTATCTGCTGCACCTGGTGGAATTTAGTTTCTCTGTCTCTTTGGTGGATCAGAGATCCTACACGCTCATTTTTTCAGCTACCTGTACTGTCCTGCGGAGTCCAACCTCTGCCTTATCTCACCATCCTCTACTCATTGCCTGTTGTTTGTGTTGACAGCTTTTCTTGTGCCTCCTGCCAACAAGGAAAATTCCAATTTCTATGCTGTGAGAAAAAAAAATAGAGGCTCCATACAAAGCCAGAACCTTGCTGGGTCTCAAAAACTGATGCTAAGGGATGAAAACACAATAGTTTTCAGACAAATTCAAGGTAAGAACATTCCCCTTTTTCTTTCAGCTCAGTTGCAAGTCTTGGCGAAAGGTTCGGTGCTACAATTAAAATTTGACAGCTATATCAGAAACCTAAAACCTCTGAAACATCTGCACCCACGTTAACCTCAGAAGCAGAGGTGAAGAGAGGAGCCCCGGAGTAATTTAGCCTCAAGGCTAAACCGCAGTAACACACTCATCACCGGGATCCTTGGCAGGAGTCTCCAGAGACATGGAGCAGCTCTACTAACCAGAGAGTGAATATACCGCAGAATCACGGCCCTGTGTACTAGCTGGACTCCGTTGACCGTTCGGTGCTGCTACTGCATCCCCTGCCTGAAAGAAGTGCTCAGCCCTGCAGTCCTCAAATCTTAGATCAAATGGCTTTCCTCAGGACTAAGCATACGAAAATGCTTATGCTGAGAGATGTATTAAAATGCTTCGTTTTACTATTATATCCCTGCATGCGTGTTTAAGTGGAGCAACAGTGAGCTACATGATCTTCCTGGCTGAAAGCTGCTGGTGTTGAATGGCTTCAGGAGCTGAAAGCAGAAACTCTCACGAACCGCTTCTCCATGAAATATTCTCTGAATGTCCTTGAATCAAAGTATCTTGTGTCTGGTAATAAGAGTCTCTCAAATTTGATTTCTTTCCTTTTTTTTCCCCCAAACAGAAATCTGACAGAAAGATAATTGCATGAAAACGTTCACAGCGTGCATCTCTCAGAGCTGCAGCCACTGTGGAGAAAAAGCCTTGAAAAAATTAGCTCCCCATTTGTTCCTCTCTCTCTCTCTCTCTGTCCCTCCCCAAGTCAGTATGTTGTTTACGGTGCTCCCATTCTGGCCCTTCTTAGCTCTGCCAACGAGATGTGGCTGACAGCAGGGTTGATGGGTGGTACGAAGACACCCAGCAGGGATGAACAGGCGAAGGACTGGACATTAGCACACAGCTTGGAGCGCAGCAAGAGAGGCAGGACGGGTGAGTTGAGATGGGGGAACTGGCACTCACACATGCAGGAAAGGGGAAGGAAAAAAAATGGCCTTTGGGAATATGAAGTAAACTCAGAAATGTTATTTTGAAAATGTTCTCTTGATGGACAGGAAGATCTTAACAGACGGTGGCAATAATCAAGAAGTCAGTAACACCACAGTGGACTACATCTTACCCTACAAGAAAATGCACCGTGTCTGCTCAATATTTGATTAAGCTTGTCCAAACAGCCTTTGTAGTAAGTTTACAGCTTATTCCTAGTTTTGGACATCACAGCAATATTACACCAACAAGAAAGTTTGATCATAGTAGCACTTATCTCCTAGACTGTGTGAGCTTTGGCTGGGTTTTCGAAGCGTGCAACAGCTAACAGATGTCCCGGCCAAGACTTTCTGTTCTGTGTGCCCGTCATTGTTTAGGACAGGGGTGTCAAACATACGGCCCGAGGGCCAGAACCGGGCCTCTGTTACATAGAAACCATTAACTGCAAATTTTCAATAAAAGTAGCTGCTATTGCTGATTTATCCACTAGGGGTCGCTCTGTTTTAGTCAGAGTAGCGGACATAACACACTGAGACTCTGAACTAAACAGCAGATGGCAGCAATGCGTCAAAATTGCACTGTTTTTCAGGTTGTTGATAGAATGTTTTCCTAATGTACTTGTTCGTCTTTGCACTAAAACAAAGGGAAACATTTGGAGTTATTTATTGGTTATTAAGCTGTTAAGTTACTGGTCCAACTACCTTATGATCAAATCGGGCCGAAGGTGAGCTAAAAAAAGTTTGACACCTGTGGTTTAGGGTCTGAATTTGAGATGAGAGAATGCATCCATGACAGTGAACATTAACAGATCATAACCATTGCTTTCTTGAAGGAATTTGCTTCAGAAACACAACATGTTAGCTTGGTTGCCAGCAGGCTATGACATGGCATTCTGCCTCTTTTACTTTCCACAAGCGTGCTCAAACGTGATTGCTCAGTATTCCTGAGTATGGAGCACAAACAAAAAATATAAAGTTTGTTGTATGGAGATTAAGACACACTTTTTAGATTTTGGAAAATATGCTGTATTGGCTTTCTTGCTGAGAGTTAGATGAAAAGACTGAGACAACGCACAGACGCAGCGGGTTAACCTAATGTAGCTGTGAAACAGTGAGCAGCTGATTTTCTCTGTGATGTGTTCATTTGTGAGCTTTAGGGGGAGTTCTGTTTAGACAAAGACGGGCTGGCTGTTTCCCATTTTCAGATTTAGTGCAATGCCAAGCCAGCCGGGAACTAAATAAGTCCCCAAAATGTCACGTTATTACTCTAATGATACACGCACCGCGGCTGGAGTTCCACCTCTATCATCCGGAAAGGTATTAAGCTCACAGTGGCTGCTAATATATTAGAATAACACGACATTACTTTGATTATGCATTAAATCAAGCAGGGTACCTGTGAATGTGTGTTTCTACGAAGACATGTTTTCTAACTTCATAAAACAATAACTCACAGTGGGCCTTTTTTTTTTCCAGTGCATTTGATTAGAATTTTAATTATATCCTTTCAGAGGAAGGCAGATGGAGCATAAATTAGCCATCAGGACTGTGGCTGAACAGTGACACTGTGTGATGACAGATTTTTTCCCCCCAACCTTCATACCACACTTCCAAGCAATTCATATTTCATGACTATATCAACTGGCTCAAGCATGCAAAGGGAGATCAGGATGCGTCCTCATTCATGGAGATATAGGTGTCGACCTGAAGTGAGAATTATAGCACGGTGACATCTAATCTACAGGTTGTAAATAAAACGTCAGAACCGGATCTTCTGTTGTGGTGTTTTGCAGTGTGTGTGTGTGTGTGTGCATGCTCTTTGGACGAGTGCAGTAACACTGTGCTGTAACATATATTAGTGCATCTGCTGCAGGAACCCCGCCCCGCCAACACACACACACACACACACACACACACACACACACACACAGCTCCTGAGTGAGTTATGTTGAGCATGTATGGAGGATGATAAACAGGACCACACCCAGCATTCCCCGCATGGCCAGGTTATGATGGCCCACTCAATCAACCCCGCCGTCCCGCCTACAGCTCCGGCCCTCTATGCGTCTTCTCCCGTACACACACACACACACACACACATAGCCTCCTCTTGCCACGCCACCCTCCAATCAATGAGAAGCCACAGGAGGAGCGTGGCTGAAGGTTAATGTGTGCAGGGAGAAACACGTGTGATCACTCACCAAGATGCAACTTGCACACATTTATTGCACCTACGAACTTTAATACGGCGAAGGCGGCTCGTCCGCAGCACTCGCCAAAACGGCACGATTTAAATCATCAAACGGCAGTTCAAATAATAAACTACTTTGATGAAATAGTGATCTTTCAAAATTGAATCGTGACTCATTCTCACACTGGTTTTCAAGGGAAATCTGGAATGACTAAATGCCACAGACAGCTTTTTTAGAGAGGTTTTTATATAGAGATAATTTTACGGTAACAAACTGTTGTACGAAGTCTAACATCTGGTCTTTTATTGAGACAAACAGGGCGGATGTCATTTGCCTACGTACCCTGTACCCTCCACCCTCCACCCTCCACCCCAAAGTCCTGGTTTCATTTCCTGTAATGGCTGTTGTCAGCAGTCTCACCTTGCAGAGAGATCCCAGCCTGCAGCATTATCGTCCAGATAGCACAACGCACGCGTGATTTACAGCTGCTGTGGCTGCAGGGCCATCTGGACCATAACCACTCGTGAACACTCAGCATTAGACCCTACATCTCCCTCTGCTTTACTCTCTCTCTCTCTCTCGGTACATGTTTTCAGTATAAATCTTCTTTCCTTGCATAAATACATAGCATTCCCTGTCCCTCCCACATTTGCATATGCAAACTAAAACTTCTGGATGTTCTTTCATTTCTCCAGATTCACTTACACTTTATCTAGAATTATTCACATTTGAATTGAAAAAGAGAGGCCCTACTTTCTTTTAAGAGAGAGAGTATGGCCTTTAAACAGCTTTCAAATAATATGACTTAAAAGCAGACTTGCCTTAGCAACCAAACCTAAATGTTTTTACTATATTTCCGGCTCAGTTCTGTAGACTCTCGTTCGGTCTCTCTCTTGTAAATGTGCTCACACTCACAGCAGGTACGCATTTTCTTATCCTCTTAAAAATTCGATGTTGCAAAAACTGCAAGGAGCACTCAAGTTCTGTAAATTATGTTTGATACTGCCTAAAAAAACCCACACACAGTTATCAGCAAAGAGGGTCGTTTGAGTGACGCTGCACTGAGGACACCTGCACCGAGTCCACATAAAATCCGTGGGGAGACACCACTTGAAGACAGAGACGCAGGCGTTGGCTTTCTCCCAAGTACATAGGTGATAATCACGTAGCCCTCAGTGTAAATGTGTCCCATTCATGATTATGGCAACGTCGTAAATGTAGCTCTGCATCTTTTAATGACCTGTGCCTGCGATTCAGTGTGTCTCTAAAGAGCCTTCTGCTGCAGTGTGTGTTCACTGGACTGTGTGATGAGAACCAGGTGAAACATCTGGTGTCGTATAAAAGTGCCGGGGCATTAGGAGCAGAGCTGTGTACAAGCTTCGAAATAGCCGCAGATGTAAGGAGGGTGCTGCTGAGGTCAGCTTCTGTATTCTGATTACTGTCCAGCAGGGGGCAGCGTTGAGCTCTGTCAATGTCAAGTTGAGCCACTTCAGGCACTGATTTCACCCCAGGGAGGTCATGGACACCTGAAGAAAATCAGGGTTTAGGTGTTGAAGAGACACCAGGCAGACGGGTCCTGGGCCTTTACACCCTTTTAGATTAGATCTGTATATCAGCCACTAGAAGATCCCTTACACCATGGATTGACTGGAATGAATTATTTACACATCATACAGATGTGCACAACCCTATACCTTCAGAGTTTCACGGACAAATGCTTTCTTGGGTGGATCCGTCTGAGGAGAGGAACATATAAGATGTACAATCCAAGGACACAAAAGAGTTCAACACAAACTGACTTCACTGTATTCCTGAAACTATTAAGTTGTCAGCTGTTCTGCTTATAGGGCGCTCTGAACGCGCATGCAGACAGAACGATGACCTATATTTCACTGTGGCGTTAAATCTACCTCTCAACTTTGAAAATCTCAGCAGAAGATCTAAATTTACGGTACCTGCAGCACATATAAGCAGCCTCGAGAGTGAATGTGTGTGTGTGTGTGTGTGTGTGTGTGTGTGTGTGTGTGTGTGTGTGCGCGTGTACATGCGTGACTTTCCCATTACATTTTGCATTACACGGAGGGGACCCTTAAATAGAAACTGCACCTCACCCTCTTTTTGTGCTGCTCCTATGATATTGCATATGCTAGAAATCTTTACAGGCCCGTAAAAGTTCTGCACCTCAAGCATCTAGACTGTAATAAGGAATCGTCTCGCACATAAAATAAAAACAATAATATTCATTTGTATATCAAATATTAGGGACCTTATGTTGCGTTGGATGGGAGATAATGGATAGGATATGAAGCAATATATCCCACTGGCCAGGAGGTGGCACTCTAAACCAAGCTAAACCTTCAACAAGGATCTGGGGCTGACTGACTGGGTATTGACATCATGAGGAGATATTTCTTATCTATACACAGCACCTTCTGTGATCCTGAAACTTCTTTAAGTCTTTTTAGTTTATCACAGAGAGCAGATCAATATGGTCTGCTCCATACTTTTTAAAATGACGGTATGACAAAGGAACAGGGATTGAGAGAAGCGGAGTATATTTAGACGAATCACCTTATTGAACAGGATAAAGAAACTATACATTCTTAAATACATCTTTAATTAATGTCACTGTATTAGGTTTGTTAGTGTTATTCCTTTCTTTTTGGAAAGTTTGATGCCCATCACTGCTGCACATCTTTCCATTTTTACATCTCTTCCGTCAAATATCCCCCAACTGAGCTTGTTCAGGTCGAACCGATATTCTCTCCACTTCCAAAAGAGGGCAGTAGAGTCTCATGTTGTGAGGCTGACACAGATCAAACTGTTCATGCTATACTTTCCTTGAGCCCATTCTCCTCACGCTGTTTCATTGGGACTAATTAAAGTGTCCTTCATCAAAAGCAAAATGTTAATGATTGATCCGGTTTGTTCCCGGACTGGTACGGAAATGGCTGCATTGGTTAAACGTTCACTAATTGGTCAAAGTAAACACATGCATGCCCAAACATATACGCTGACATAATGCTCATATTAAATACTCGTCTCTCGTCAGACAGACCCCACTATCTGCTTTATTACTTCCCCTCGTTTTCCGCTGTTTCCTCTTTTTCTCTTTGCGAATTGACAGACCAATAAGCCTTTAATCCCTGTAATACAAACTTTCAACAGAATCATTTTTAATTGCATAAAATAAACATAACCAGATCTCCTCTCGGGATATATTAAGTTTGGCTACAGACAGCGGATTAAGTTGAAAAGTAAGCCTGTGAGGTATTTTGACGTGAAAAAAAGAAATAAATAAATAAACAAATAAAAAGGGAAAAAGGATGAAAGCGCGCAGAGCAGCGCAGGATGTCACAATAATTCCTGTGCAGCAAGGAGTTTGCCAACACATGAGGAGAATAATCATATGGAGATGATGGTGGTGGCTCTGTGATTAATGGGCCCATTTTCTTTGCGCAGCTTGGATAGCGGGCCTACTTGGCCCCATTAGGAGGAAGCCTAAAGCCACCCGGTTCCGCCGCACGCCATTCATCAGGCTAATACGAGCAACAGAAAAGATTTACTCTCAACAGCTATGAAATATGCACTATGAAATACACATCGCCGTGTTCCTTTTATGCTCCTTCATGATATGATCTATGCATCTGAATACCTGTCTTAGGAGGTGTTGTGTCTCCAGTAATCAGAGTGAGATGGAGAGGGGCAAAGCCAAGGTCTTATCTCTTATAATCATCGCCTCTTGCTGAGAAGAACCGGAGGCAGGAACTTGTGCATTTTCTTCCTTATTTGATGCACAACAGGGAGCAAGAGTGGCAAACTCTGGCCAGACAGCCACAGAGGCATGCCAGTCCCCCTTTTAGAGCAATATGCAAATCCACTGTTAAATTTCATTTTTCTAATCCCTTTAATCAGAAACAGGGGAATAAAGCCAGCTGGTAGGAACCCATGTTAAGATGTAATTAAGCATCTGATTGAATTTCAGTGCATACCAGAGTGTGTGTGCCAATGTGTGAGCAGGAGTAGGAGGAGGGGGTTAGAAG
>JASGAT010367696.1:0-11344 GCA_030220025.1 Chelon auratus | reverse complement strand
TGCCCAGCGACGGGGGAACTGGTGCTCGCGGCGGGCTTGGTATTTTCCAACATGCTCCACTGCATGAGTGAGCAGCGATCAGAGGCACATTTTTATACATTACTGCGAAGCCCCCCACCCCTCCCTTGTGTCAATCATCTTCCTGCTGGCACTGGAATGGTCTGCTCCTGCTTAAATCACAACGTAAGGCCACGGAAAAAACAGACACAAACCGCATCGCTGCACGTCACCTCCATCAGCAAATATGTGGGATGTGGAAGGAGAGCGGTGCTGCTGGTTGTTACGCTACATTGTTCGCCTGTTTAGTGGATTCTGCCGCAGACATTTCCTCTTCCACCTCGTTCAACATGGTTTTGCTGTCACCACACATATTCTCCTCTGGGATCGGCTCTGACGGGTATACTGCATGCACACCTGGGTACTGGCCAGATATGTAACCTAATCCATGCGTAGTTGACAAAGGCGCAAGTGAGAGTCAAAACACACACACACACACACACACACACACACACAGGAGCCTGTAATGAAATTCATTCACTCAGAATGTATTCACTCCCAGACAGAGACAATATAAAGCCCGGTCTGGGGAGAGGGAAGAGCTGTCACACCAGTTTAGTTGAGCTTGGATATAGAAAAGATCCATTACTGAGACCTTTCATCACCAAATGACGCATAATACCTGTGGGGCTCTGAAGCAGACCATGAGATGGGGAGGCGGGCAGGCCGTGAAGAAAAGGAAGGCGGACAAAGACAGGTGACAGGAGTCGACAGGTCATCATGTGTGTGCGCCCTCCCGTCGTCCTCTCCCAGTCCTCCTCCACCCTTTCTCAGCGCTATGCTATGGCTGTCAGCACCCAAGCCACATCTGCTGAACAAGGTGCCTGGTGGCTAAAATGAGTCTCAGGAGACCCAGACCCACACCATCCTGATCTTTACTACACCAAATACACATTTAATCACAGCTAGTCGAGATTATAAAGAAAATCACGGCGGAATTTGCTTGTAGTTCATTTCCAACACCTAGCCTTAAAGGTTCATTTTGTAATAATGGTTTTGTCCAGATGGGGCCGCTGTTGTTTCTGTTACAGGCCTGAGACAGCGACGCCACTTTCATTATTTTGTAAACATAGTGGTGTTAAAAGACGTAAAAATACGTAGGTCAGTGTAGAAGTAAAGCAATGTGCGGTCGGGCGAGAATAGGCTATCTAAATTTTGCAAAGCTCCTGTAGAACGCATCGACCACTCCAGGTCGTAAACAGTGCACTTTTGGATTTTAAGTTCGACTTTCTTTCATTTCAACGCCGCATATAAATTGCAACCAAGTGTTTCTCAAGAACAGACACTGCCACAGGATAGAAATCATCAAACAATCAAACTGATCTGCTGGATGAGCTACCTCATCCTCGCCATAAGCCGACCGGGTCTCCAGGCTTTTCACCCAGTCCGGGCTAGATTAAAAACTGAACCCTAGTCATCTGGCTCTACCGCTACTCCTTCTCTTCAAAGATCACTTGCGAAATCCTCCAGTCGTTGTCGGATTTATTGTTTCTTTCATCGAATGCCTGTCCATCAATGTGATAGACGGTAGACGGTATAAAAGAACGATACACTCTCTGGGCAGACTAGCTACACTCACTGCACCATCTTGTGGTATGAAGTGGTATTACACGAGGATACAATGAGATATCTGTTACACAATACACAGATATCTTTGACATAATGTTACGGAAATTATTTCATCCCGTTCCATTTTTATTTTTTTAAAATGTCTGGTCTCACATGGCTAAAAATGTTCATCTAAACCTGAATCTGCAGTGGTTGTTCTGGTATTCAGGATGACTTCTTGTATCAACAAGTCTTGATATATTTAATCACTCAGAATTTCTTAGCGTTGCATTTTCCACGGCAACTTGTAAGGGCAGCGAGGACAACACTGAAAACAGTCGAGAACAAAACAAACATCTTTTTCCTTTGTCTTAGCAGCGACAGATTTAATACCGTGTTTTCAGAGCCATTTACAGTATGTGTACGCCACTACAGCTATCTCTTTGTCCACACACCACAAAGAGAAGTGTTATGTGCCTTGCTTAGGAGCCATTGTTAGAGATCCGCGGCCTCTTTCGGGGAGACAAAAGGACAGAGGTAAGCAGTAGTTCAGAGGAAGGTGATGTATGATCAAACGTGAAAGCAGTATTGATTTTCCTCAATTGTGTTTGCTCCGTTTGCCACTATTAAATATGGATTGTGCGCAACTGCCATCTTGACTTTGTCTTGAAATTGACACTCTCTCTATAAAGGGCTATAGCTTTTTCAATAAAGGCAGGTGTCGAGTGAGGGAGAGGGAGAGAGATCGGCGCAGATGAAGCCAGAGGCTCCTCCATGTTTGGCTTGCTTCAGAGGCAGCACATCAGTAACAGAGCCGCACTGAGGTTAATCCACATCACGACCAATGGAAAGAGACAGGGCATCGGGAAACCAGTGATAGGTCGCACTACGAAGCAAAATGGCTGAATCTTTATTAAAATCAACAGTGAACTGTGCCCATGTGTTCATGTATCTGCACAGGCTCATGTTTAAAGTAAAGTGATGGCTATGCTAAGTAATCCTCCTCCAAAAATAAACACACAAGGTCCAATAAGAGAAGGAGATTGGTCTTTGTTAAACTGTCCTATGACGCTGTCCCAGTCCCCCAGTGGAGGTGAAACAGTGTCTCCCTTTCCAGCCCAGTCCGTCCTTTGTTACTCTAGCTCACCTTCATGTTTGAAGATGGTTAACTGTTGCTGAGTGTAAGCAGGAATAGTGGGATTGTTAAAGACAAATGTACACAAACACATTTCTCAGAGCATACAAGCTCTTAATTTTAAAAATGACATTTTTATGGACATAAATGAAAAAGAAAATCTTGCAACTCAACGGTTTATTTCACCACACTGTATGTTGGAAATAAAGCCAATAACACATAAACCAGCGGAGTGACCATTAACTTAGACAAACTCGTTTAAAAGCCATATCCCGGGGGTTAAAGCTTCCTCGACTGATTCCTCCAAAAGAGGACGATCTGTGAATTGTGGCGGTGACCACCCAACAAATGTTCCCCGCAGCCGCGATAACGGTCAGACATCCCATCCTGTGCCATCGCCGCTTTTGTCTGGAGATGAATAAATCCAGGTTGATGCTCATCTAATGTACTGCTTAGAGCCATTGCCTGTGACAAATTGCACATTACCTTGGATGCCGCGTCCTTGTGAAGCCGTTGCCGCATTGTAGCACCTATTAGACGCGCTTGTTTGTTTAGAGTTTTTCACGTCCATTAAAATCCATTTTCAAAAGCCGACGCTGCTCGGCAGAGGGCTGAAGTGTGCTTCACTTTGAGATAATTCATAATAATGAGACAAAATGGTCAATCTGCCGGTAGCTGAAAAACAAGTATTGCCATTAGCACATGTGGATGCAGAGGTACATTTTGAGCACTTTTGTTCTGGGGTTGGTTTGCATGGTTTTGGCTGCTAAGTTCTGCTCAGCTGATGCTATAAATAATCAAACCGAGTTCATGATCATGTAGAAAGTGTTCACAGAAGAGTTAATAGTGTTTTAGCTGCCATAGGTGTTGGAGACTGAGGTGATGACAACCACAGATGGTAATAAACTTCTATGGCACTTTTATTAACGTACTTACAGAATATTAAAATGTGAGAGAGTTATATATTTTACAGTTTAAAATAACAGATTAAATAAGATAAATGCAAATAAAAGCTTTTCAAAAACACACAGGCCAACACTAGTCACTCTGAGTGTTTCTTTGGTTATAAACTTGAAGTAAAACAGACATAGCGTATAATTTTTTTATAACTTTTATAACTTGAAGAACACATCAACTGTTCCACTGTTCCTGTCAAGGGTTGTAATCTTATTCTGAACGCAGTAAGCAATGCGTTAGAGGGCAACATGCTAGATGCACATTAAAGACGACACATTTTGACCTTCAGATTAGTATACACCACACACTGGCAAGTATATGCCCAGACAGGTATGTTATCCCTACAAAGCTCATCTCATTATTCTGTGTCCCCTGACATTTCAGCACCACAGAGAGCTTCCATATTAATCTCGAAAATGCGCGTCTCCTCTTCCCGGCGCATTCCTGCCCCTAATGACAGTTTTATCATAACTTATTATTGCTGCCCCAACCCTCGGCTGAAATTATGTAAATGCTGCATGTTTGGTGCGGAAAACATCTTTATGTTTTGCTCAATGGTCGCTCAAGCAGGAATCTAATTCTGCTCACCGACAGCCTAAATGAATCGGCTTGTTACGGTTTGAATAATGGTCCGAGCCGTGGGAGACGGGGGTCGGCCGGCTGAAGGTTGGGAAGGAGAGACCCACTTAGTTAGCCGCCGCCTTATCGGATTGTACCCACGCCTCATTCATTACCTTCCATCACTTCCCTCATTTGCAATAAGCAATATCATTACGGGGTGATTTGCCTCAAACGTGGGGTTGAAGAAACATCTCGAGGCAGGAATAACTGCTCCGAGATTTGTAATTTGGGGCTGCAATATAGGCCGCTAATAAAGCTTCGAGTTCTCTCACCCACACACCTGCCCTGCTCCCTTTGTTTTGCCGTCGTCTTTTTTTCTCTCTCTCACACACACACTCACGCGCGAGGAACATGCAATAACGCAGAGACCTACACAATACCTTGGCTTTAATAGGATTTTCTCCACTGAACAACATCTCGGCTGCCACAAAAAGCTGTACAGGTGTCCAAAATCTCTGCTTCTATCTGTGTTTCTGTCTCTCTTTTTGTCAGCTTCGGGATTCTTTGTCTTTCTGTTGCTCAGAATTTCCATTTGCCTCGCTGTCTCAGTTTCTGTCTCGAAATCTCTCCCCCTTCCTCGCAGCCCTATTTGCAGTCAGTGACACCAGCCATCCTATTTATTTAGGTAGTTAAGTGAGCAGTCTCACAAGCAGCAAGCCTGATTTCCAATTATGCTCCATACTTGTGCCTGCGAGAACGTCTCTGGCTTTAAGAAGTCAGCCCCTGTGGCATTGACGCGTGAGAACCTACAGTCTTTAAAGGCTACACGACTGATCTCTATACAGACTTTGAATCTATACATCAAAAGGTTTGAATTCTTAATTGTAAACTTGCAGAGTGAAATAAAACCAAGTATGCAGGGGTCTTAGACCCAGTTCATTCGGTCTCATTTTGACATCTTTGACTGGCTTAGTGGTGACAGCACATGAATCCCTTAACCACTCCTGCCACCATGTGGTAAACCACTGGTGGGCACATCTTCTGTCTTGCTGGTATCCCACGTGATGGAATCAAATCCCTCTGTAATTAGATAAATGTCCCCTAACCACCGTTTCAGTGCACACTAACACGGCTAAGTATATGAGTCCTAATAAATTAGCTGGCTGTGATGAAATTAAAAGGATCACAGAGCTATTTTGAAAACTAAGCCTCTGCCCCCACCATCCATCACTCGCATAGCATAAATTACGTAGACAATGAAAAGTATACACACGATCAGGCATAACATTAAAACTGCTGACAACTGAAGTAAATAACATTGACCATCTTGTGACAATTCAGTGTTCTGCTGAGAAACTTTTGGACCTGACATTCGTGTGGATGTTACTTAGACATGTAGCACCCACCTAGACCAGACAAGGCACCCCATAGCAATGACACTCCTCGATGGCAGCAGTCATCCCCAGCAGGATGCACACACACAAGAACGGTTTAGGAACAACTCAAAAAACATGAAAAACAGCACAGGGTGTTGACATAGCCTCCAAATTCACTAGATCCCAAACTGAAAGGCCCCCCACTAACAACATCCTGTTGCCAGACACCACAGGACACCCTCAGAAGGCCCATGTCCATTCTCTGGTGAGTCTCAACTGTTTTTCGAGGCACAAGGGAGAGCTACACAACATTAGGAAGGTGGTCATAATGTTACGCCTGGTCGTGTGACTTTGCGATATGTCTTTCTGGTTGACATTTAAAATCTGACACTTCATCTTCTGTCTGAAAATGTCACTCCGAGAAATTAAAAGCTCCTAAACCCTTGCCCTTTGCTGTGGAGCGGAGGCTCCAAACACAGGTGTTTTTGGGGATGATGTGAGTCAGGTGAGACCAAGAAGAAAACAATATAATGAACAGTAAACAATTATACATATTAAAGTAAATTGGAGATGAAAGGATGTTCGTTGCTACAACTGGTAGTGATGAACTCAAACCATTGCCATCAGATCATAATCACTACCGCAAACAGAAAGCAGATAATGTCACCGCTGCCTCGTCTGCCAGAAGGTGTGTGAGATGGTGCAGAGTGTGGGCTACAGACAGAGATATTTAAAGAGCCTGCTAGACAGTAAACGCCCCACAACGACAGACTTGGAGGTGGAAAGAGGCATTATTTTCCCCCTTCGTCTGCATGGTCATTGATTGCGAGACTGGATTGACACAACACCCCGCGGGCAGAGACAGATGGGCCGGTACCGCTGGAGCACAACTCCGTCTCCACTGCCGGGGCCAGCCGATCCCCCAGATGGCTGGGAGGACCCGGGGACAGTGAATTATGAGTGATGCGAAACCACTGTGCAAGCATGGACGGAGCATTTATCATGATTTGGGTAGATATACGGTTAAGTGAATTGTTTTTCAGTGCAGGGCAGCGCACTGACAACGTAATGGAATATAAACAAATACATACGTGTCCACCTTCACACTCACAACAGGTACGAGAGCAAGTCAAAGCAAGAGACAAAGCCAGTCTGCTGCGAGAGTATTTCAGGTTGTGTTCAGTTTTTAGTCTTTCAAGGTCTGTCTCAGACACGTTGTTCTCTATAAATAACGAACGGCCTCTCACCTCTCTTGGCACACACACACATATATATATATGCAGCCTCCTCTATCTCTCCTGAACTGCAGGCAACTTCTTATTCTGTAGTCACGTCTGTATATTTAGGTGAGTGGAGCTGGAGTGCTTCTCCTTGGCTCTAGGTCAGGGGTTTCGTCCGCCAGGGACTCAGAATTCTACCGGCTTCTCAGCGCTCTAATGGGGCACCGAGGGAGACGAGGCTTCAGCCGGGACCATCTACCTCATGTGGCAAGCTTAATTGGGTATAAAGAGATGTAGCCCTAACGGCACCCCTCCACCTTGGGGTAAGCTGCATGATATGTTTAAGTAAAGGCTCTAGACGTCGGTGTGCAGGTTAAGGCCTGCTTTGCCTAGAAGGAGAGGGCGTCTGCCTTTCTATTCTCAGAAGTGTGCAGGACTCTCCCGTGAACAGTTTTTCCAGATGACCACAGTGGTGCACTTACAGGGCTCTGTTGGAATTACCCCTGTTTCAAGGGGAAAGTGGCCCTAACATTGATGGATGGACTAGAATGTCACTTCTCTCCTGCTTTCTTCAATTTCTTCCTTAAACTGATAAATCAAGTCAGAAGCCATTAGGTGACTAGTAGCAGCGGGGCATTCTCAGAGGTACTGCCGAACACGAAACCACCCGCGCTCAAAGAGAAAAACAACAATCCCAATAAAAAGGCGAATGAATCACTTTGAATCTGCAGGTCAATAGTATTGAACAATAAACGTCTTTTTTTTTCCGCCATTCCTTCATCAGCGTTCAAAGAAAAGTGTGGCAGGGGAGGCATGGCTGGGGGTTGGCTCAGCATAGAGGGAAAGTGTTAATGTGTGTTAATACACTAAAAGCCACGGGTTCTTTCGCAGGTGATGGATTGTCGCCGCTAAATTAGTGCGTTTGACAGCTCTAGTGTGGCTATAGGTCAGGGGAGAGCTGTCAGCTACGGAAGGTAAAGATGGCCAGGTTTAGATATATGAGAGGAACTGAGTGAGCCAAAAATTGACTGACGCCGGTGTAGTGTAGAGTTGGCCTAAATTCTGTAAGGCAACAAAGAAGCATAGGGAAGCATTGAAGTTTCTCTATATGATATGTTGTGTCAATATAGCAATGATGGGAGTTTTTGTGTGTTCTTCTGTTTCTAAAAACCTGGATAGAAACCCACAAAAAAAATCACATCATTGGGATTTATCATCTTTGCAGAACCTTCTTCACTTTACTGTATTGTTACTTTAGCACTGAATAAGGAAAACAAATGGATTTCTGGAAAATAATAACCTTATTGGGAAACTAGAATGAAAGTTAGACACATAAAAAGATTGCGCTAAAGTCATTTACTACACTGCATGCACTAGATTTTTTTTAATGATTGCAAAGTTGAATTATAAATATATTAGGAAATTGTGTGCCAGTTATAGTTTTGCAAGTATTTGGACTGAAAACTGAAAAACCTGACGAGGACATCTGATAATTGCTGAGGTATTTCGGTCTAGACTTAAGTGGTGGGCCGACATGTCGATACTTACTTCCCAAGAGCCCCCCTGTGCTACAGCTGGTAAAAATCTGTGGCCTAGAATCTGCATATTTCAGTGCTAGTTTTACACAGATTAGGACAAAACATCTATTTTCCCATCATCTATTCACTGTATTTCCAGACGTGGAGCGTATTTGTCAGTTCTGGATGTAGCATAACCACATGACTGATGGTAAATCCATACTAAGAGGCCCAGGTCTCACTGGACACGTAGCAAGAAACATCTGGAAATGTCAAAAAGATTCTGTAAGCTATGGTAGAGGAAGATACCACCACATACAATCGGCAAATACATGTACGTAGTAAAAGTGTGAGGAGGGGGATTGTAAAAGCCTGAGCTGTCAAAATACCAACAAAGAAAGCAATGAAATGTTATTAAAGGAGTGTAAATCTTTACTGCAGATGCACTGCGTGTCTTGCTGATGTCGTATAGCGGTGAGGGGTCGGTGTTTGACAGCACATGTCAGATGTGCTGAGGACATGTCAGGCAGGAGTGATGCAAGCCCTGTCAGCTCCCCGCTCACACCCCTTCCCAGAGCGCTGTGTCAGCTACCTCCCTATTGATCGGCATGCTTTCTTTGGGGAATTCGGCTGTGATCCGTTGTCGTCGGAGCCGTAAAACCAATTGAATAGAGAAATCACATGTATAAATAAGCAATGTTCTGCATGACGGCGCCCAGGAATGACACACTGACATAGTCACCTTGACATAACCCTGCAGCTCCATCCCAGAGCAATCAGCGCCGACCGATGCCGTACAGCCCCTCCACACACACATCCCTAATGACCGTCTATGCGCTTTTAAATAGATAGAGTGTCAATGTCTTTCATTGGGTTCAGTAGAAGGCCTTTTTTTTTTTTTTTTTAAAGTGGCATGGAGATTTCTCCATCGATTTATATTGCTACATAAAATTATAAGACAAGTGTTAAATCTGCCATTAAAGGGCTCATTAAAGTCTGTAATTGCCACACTGGATAGCGTCCTGTCATTTGTTATTGTTACCATTACAGGATAGCTTAGAGTAAGTACACCACGGTGCCAGAAGGCTGAGAACTGACCTGCCTCTAGTCCGCGACTATAAAAAATCTGAAGAGGAAAGCTTCTTCCTTTTCTTTCGAAGATGAGGCACTAAGAGCTGTGCTTGTGCTTTACTTGCAACCCTTGATGCTCCTTCAGAAATTCAACTGAAGATGAGAAAAGAAGAAGAAAATATGTTTTTCCTTTATTCATCCTACAAGTGGCCATATGCACTTGGAGCAGCTTGTCCGTACGGGGCAAGAAAACCTCTCCATTTTGTTGTTTATTTCACCCCACAGACAGATCACTCTGCATCACAGTTCAGAAATAACCAAGGCTCAAAGCAGCCTCACTGACAAATACACACCACGAAAGATCAAAGGACACTGTCTAAAATGGGTGATTCTGCAGTTCAGACTGCAACTCTGACAACAGTTGAATGAGAGTCGAGAGGTTCTTTTCTCATCACTATGCTTCGGCTTGCTGCTCTCGCTGCCTGCCGGGTCAGGATGCATGAGCTCAGCACCTTGGCCTCTCCCTCGGACATGCACAGAATGGCCACGTCAGCACAATGGGAGGACGGTTTCTTCCGTGGTCCACTTATTCAGCATGCAAAAAGTGTTGTACCGTGCGCACAAAATCATTTTGCAGCATAGCTCGCAAAGAGGCTTCAGAAAAGACCAGAAGGACACTGTGCAGCGTGTAACAAGAGAACAACTCTTCTGTTCTGTGTGGTTTGGATCTCTCACAGCTCCAATCAGTGATGGGTAAAGATGAGCCACCCCGGGGGTCTCTGTGGTTTACCTCCACTCAGTGCTCTCATCATCAAATACAGCTCTGATCAAGTGATTACATGAGTGGTGCATGGGTGGAAGCCTGAGAAGGATGGGCCCCACGCTCTCCTTTGTGCTCGGAAGCTCCAGGCGGTAAGCGCAGAGAAAGAGAAAGGTGAAGACAAGACAAAGGATACTTCAAATGACAGTTCACTGAGAGCAAGATTAATGACCCGACGCGCAAAGGTCTGGAGCTGTGCGGCCATTTGATAAGACATCCCGGACCCCCTCCACCACCTGGCCACAATTCACATATACCGAAGTCCGGTGGATTTCAACGCCCTTTAATGAGGAGCGCTGGCAAATGATACTGTTCTTCTCACTCCTGTCTGTGCCAGCAACTAATCTAGATAATCTGATACTGCACAACAGACAGGGAGAAAAAAAGACATGTCAGAGATGGTGAGGGGCAGTTATCTACGGAAATATGTCGGTGCAAGTGTGGGCGAGTGGACTGAAATGTGTGTGTGTGCGTTTGTTGTGCAATTTATGAGCAGAAAAGAGGTAAGTGGACAGGTTGAAGGCCTCTTCAGTGCTGTTGTTCATATGGAAATGAGCAATAATGAAGTCAACACTGTCAACTTCACATCTCTCTGCTCTGTCATAGTGATAAAGGGCACTAGAGGTAATTAATTTCAGTCAAAGCGCTGAAGGCCAGAGGAATGATGTCACCGACGCTCAAGAGGCCGTATTGTGCGGTTGTCAGGTTTCATGTTCTCACAAATCTGTCGCAGCACTCGCACAATTTCACAACCAAACTCTTTACATTGATAATGGTCACTGTCCGTTTATAGATTCATTTAAGAAGAAGTATTGCAGCATGTCCAAAAATCTATGACTACATGCAAAACACTAATTCAAGATTACACAAAAATACTGGGTGTAAACTCATTCTTTCCTTCCTCCGGCAAAGCAGCGTCCTACCAAACCATCAAAGCAGCCTTTGTGGCTACTATCTATCAGCGTGTCATGAGCCCAAACAGCCTATTGATTGATGCCACATGAGAAGGTCACACGTATGATCTGATGTGGGTAATTATTTCATAAATAACTGTAATCTGACTGACAGCATCCAAGTCTATT
>JASGAT010367694.1:0-23281 GCA_030220025.1 Chelon auratus | reverse complement strand
AGCTTGTAGCCTCCCTTTTCTTTTATAGTAGTGGGAAATTTATAAAAAAATATTGGAAAACCCTTAAGATTGAATAGTAGTGTCCAAACATTTGACTGGTACTGACAATGTTTTTTCTCTGGATATCCTAGAGATGTGAAAATCCCAACTTTTTTTTCCCCGAGCATTCAGATACTCGATTTGAACTTCAGCAGACTGTGCACCGAGTCGCTGCATTGTGATTGGCTGATTAGATATTTGTGTTAATATGCAGATGTACCTAATAATGTGGGCAGAATGGGGAGCCTCAGTCACATTATTATACAAGCATAAGAGTCATTTACATTTCGACGAATTGAAGAATCCTGGTGGATGCTGGTGCTGTCAGCTGTGGTGTCATTTATGATCCTACCACTAGGGGTCTCCAGAGTACGACCTTAATGAAATTCTTAACACTTCCGTTTATTGCTAGTGCATTTAGACAAAGAATTATATTATTTCAACAAAACTATAAAGCACAAAATAAATCCCATGGATACCATAAATGTTTTTTGACTTTTATCACAAAATCAGAAATATTGAGCTGATTAGAGTTTGTTTAAAATGTTTTCAAGCCAGAAGCAATTCTGTCCATTTAGCTGCAGTGTGATGATTCTTATGTATAATCGGGGAGAAGTGAATATGAAACAATAAGCTGCAGAAGGAATGTGCACTGCAGACATATATCTTCATATGATAGTATATCCAAAATAAATAAAAGGCCAATATAAGAGGTCAGTGATGAACAGAAACACCTGAGGAGAGAATCTGTCAGTCCATGATGGGAGTTCAACGGGCTGCTGCTCATTTTCCCATCTTGAACTTCCTCATGTGTGCTGCTATAGAGCTGGAGATCTCTGCGCTTCTCTTGTTCTGCCCAAAATAGTCCACAAACTCTCCATCGGGCCCCACGAGGTACATGATGATTGTGTGGTCAACCTAAAGACAAGAGAGGGAGGATTAGGACGAACACACTTCGAAATGCTGGATTTCTCTTCCTTCCATTGTTAAGATTTGCAGGTTCTAACTCACAATGTAGTCGTTGTCCTCATCCTTTGGTCCTTGACTGTAATAAACTCTGTAAGCTCTGGAAACCTGCTCAATCTGATCCAGAGTCCCTGTCAGACCAATCAGCTTCGGGGAAAACTCTGAAAGATATACGATTAGTCTAGACAAGATAAAATACAAATGTGATATATATAAATTCAAAACGTGTATTCAGACATGGTCGTACCTTTAACATATTCAGCCATGGCCTCTGGCGTGTCCCTGTCAGGATCGATGGTGATGAGCAGGGGAGTCAGGTTAGGAAGACTCTTTATGTTGTCTGTGGAAAGACAAACACAGACCAGGTGATTAGACAAATGTGGACATTTAACGCCATTTTATAACAAAGCTGGGTTTATCACCTATTTCGTCCACCACTTCAATCATTTTCTCCAGTTCATCTGGACAGATGTCTGGGCAGTGAGTGAACCCAAAGTAGATGAGGATCCACTGGCCGAGGAAGTCCTCGCTCTTGGTGGGCTTCTTGTTGTGATCGACAAGAGAGAACGGACCGCCCAGCGCTGGCTTTCCGATCGACTTGATCCTCTCTTTTTCAATCACTAAAATTCACAATCATCATTATTATTATTTAGCAACTTTATCGCCCGATGCAACGCAAAAATTTTAATAGAAAACATGTCCTTATTCACTAACTTGTCTTGTGTACTAGTATTAAAGAGTGAATACTCACATTCTTCCTTTTCTTTCTTGAAATATTTCATCCCTCCCAGCAGAGCACCTCCGATAGTAAATGTCACTGCTAAAGATTTCCATGTCACAGGCTTTAGAGGTAAGAAAAACAAAGCATACAGGCACAGTCATGTACACTTGGATGTGCGATTTTATGTGACTCGTGTTATTTTATGTTGCTTTTGAATTTTCTTGAACAAGACCTTCTAGTTATCATGTTCTTATGCTACTAACAGCTGCACTGAAGTGTTTCTCGCACCTCAAATTTCCATCTGATGATGCCTATGCAAGATGCTTTACATGGTCTAAAAAGAACCCTTAAAACTAGGCCAACTTTGATAGATTAATGATAACAGAATTTGTGAGAGTTCATATGAAACTCAGTTTCAGTCCTTTGGATGGTTTGGATACTCACCCCTGACTTCTTGGGTTGCTCCGATGATGGCGGTGGAGGCATTGAGGAGAGCGTTCTGGAGCAGTGTTGGTTCAGCCATTGTGTTGTTCTGCAGGTGTGACTTTCATTCGCCTGTTGATGAGCGATCACAGAAAAAAAGACATGCATTCACACATAAATACATCACAATGTTTATCCTCTACTCTCCGTAAAGCAGCACAACAACTAATTGATGGTCATTAGGCCAAACTCCACTCACATATTTGGAAATTTAGAAAGGCGATGTTAGATGGGGAGACAGCTGGAGTAACTAGAGATGGCTTTTAAATTATTAAGTGTTTTTCGATTAGCAAACCACGTCATTGGCTGTAATTAATGTTTAGTTGTTGACTCCTGTCATAAAATGTGCAGTGGTGCACGAAAAATGAAATAATTCAGATAAAAATAATAAAATTGTGTTTAAAAGATAATTTAAAAGTATGCTGAACGGACGACTGAACATTACACGTGTCGGATTTAAGTTAGCTAAGGCTACATACTGAGAAAAATTGCCAAGTTTCTAAATGGAGTTTGGTGCAGATGTAGCTGCTAGCTTTGACCTACCAGGTAGCAGTGGACTCTCCGCGGTGACAGCGTGTGTGTCGGGCCAGTTTCTCTCCGTACAACACTGTGTGTGAGTCTGACGCTTTGTGCCTGAAGGATCTGTTTATGAAACAACCGGCAACCCGGTCTGAGATATGAGACACACAGAGACATGTTCGGACCTTGACAGAACCGGTGCAGCAACAAGGAAGCTGCCGCAAGTTCGGTTACTAAACGTGATAACTCAATGAAACTACGGCATACAAACTACTGCTCTCGGGTCAGTTCTCCACATTCGTCAGTAGTTAATATGGCCCATTTCAAACTGAAACGGCTGATCTCAGATCTGTTAAGCAGTTAAACACAGGAAATGACGCCAGAAGCATCTTCTTCTCTTGTCTATTCATTTGTGTTCTCTCTGCTGCCACCTGGAGAGCAGAAAATCTTATTACACGCAAAAACAAGAATTGTTTTATGATTCAGTTTGTTTATTATATTTTACATATTTTAAACATTCAATAGGAGAATACAGTTCAGAATTACACATTTGATCAACTTATACCAAAATAAAGTTTATAACACTGATTGTACGGAAGATAATGTAAAAAAAAACAGACAAATTTTAGTGCACCTGACATGAATTCATTAATTCTTCAAAAGCAGCATTCTCAGTTCAGGATTTTCGGTCAAAAGACAAAAACAAAAGAAAATTTATCGTTTTATCAGGCAGGAAGTGGACATTTAAATAGCAGTTTTACAATGTGAAGGCCAGTTTGATCTCAGCTCCTTATTGATGTAGTAGTAAAGCCAGGCCACAAAGGGGAAGACGGTGATGGCAGCAGCTGTGGAGACTCGGAGCATCCCAACAGGAGCTCTGATTGACAAGTAAAAATATAAAATTATAAAATAAATAAAAATAACACATAAAAACTATTTTATCAACTAAATAAGGAACGGTTATAATGGGAAAGGTCGTAAAAATAAAGTTAGTTTTCTGGTTTTATTTTTAACCTTACCTTCCAGAGTGGCGACACAGGAGAAGCCAAACAACAGTCAACAAGAGACCAGAAAATTCTCTGCAGAAAGTTGACAGAAATGTTTTTTACAATACTTTCCATTTCACTTTTATCGCTTCCATTATAATAGAAAAAGATTAATTTAATAAAATTAAATCTGATGGTAAATCTTTTAAAATTAAAGATCTGCAAAAGTATTTATTTTTTTTTTAGGTCAGGTGAGATGTAGTGTACCTGCCCTCCTCCTGCTCAAAGATCTGCGTGATTCGCTCTTTGTAAAGTGTCCATCCTAACATGGAAACAAACGCGCTGGAAATCATCACATGGAGATCAGCAACACGCCTCCAGGGCAAAGTCTCTGTTTAATTGAATTAAACAAACAATGTAAATGAGTCAAATGTAGAAGCAATGCACTAAAGTGAGCTGCACATGTACGATAAAGCCACTTGATGGCGCTATTAATACTGGCTAAAATACACAGGAGGACAGTTCAACGACTTTATAGGGAGTGTGGAAAACAGGAAAGGAAACTCAGTGCAAGTGAAAACGTTCAGAATCCCTTCTTGTAATTCTTTTTTAATTGTTAAGAGGCTAATTATCTGCTAAAATGACATTGATCAACTACCAATGCAGATCCAGACGTGTCTCATTACCTGTCACATGAGGTTTCAAGCCAATAAATACACACAGGACTGCAGGAACACCATAGCCAACCTGGAACAGAAACGTAGAGTTACTAATGCAAAAACACAATCTCCGATTGCAAAATCACCTGTCAAATGGGCGCAAGCTTACCATCCATAAACCTGCGTCTGGATCATTTATCTACAATGAGATACACACAATTACTGATCAGAGTTCAAGTGTGTGCCGTGAACGTGTTTGCAGATAAAACCTTCACCTGGACATATGATGCGAGCGCGAAGAACAAAGACATTAAAACGTTGCAGATTCGCCAAACGACACAAAGCCATGACTTCTTCTCGTTACAAACTTCTCCCATGGCTGTTTGTAACTTTTGACTTCCCCGCCCGTGTCAGCGGGACGTCAAGACTCCAGAAAGCAGGCGCACTCACCCACCAGTTCTTAGTCTGACAAAACAGTAAGAGTTTGCTCGGTATAAAAAAAAGTCAGCCTAAAGATTCACTGAATTGTTTAAGAATCAACAACTATTATCCGATTAATGTTATTATGTTAAAACTATTATCATATAAAAACACCACAAGCCCATTTTGGATTGATTTAGGGCCGCAAACCATCAGGATTCCTATTAGTTTTGCACTTTAATGTTGATTAATTGTCAACAAGGGCACAGTCATGTTATTACAGTCATGTTTTTAATATTTTATTTGATTTATTTTATTTATTTGATAGCGTTATCTTCTATTGCTGAAAAAAGCTTATATGCGTGTATGTGAATAAGATATATTGGTTTGATTTCTTCAATGGACGCCTAGGTCAATGAAACGAGCGCACATTCCAAAGACTGCAGAAGAAGAGCACAAGGCAGCGACATAACTTCCGATATATTTTTTAAAAAAATAAAATCCACATCGCTGTAATCTCTAACAAATAGATTAATTGCGAAATGCATGGTGGTGTGGAGATAGCCTATGATGGATTTTTGTCTTTTAGAAAGAGCTAAACCTCAGGTGACAAAGCTAGACGCCGTGGTTAATTAACTAGCTAACTGTATTTTCTTTTACTTTGAAATAAACACCGCAAAACATCCGGTTCAGCCTCGGCTAACAGCTGCTAGCATGTCGCTGTTTGGGACGCTGTGGGTGTTGACATGTCAGTGTCACTTGGTCAGCTGATTGCGGGTCGTAAAGCCTCTTGGCTAGCCAGTTTAGTTAGCCTAGCTTAGCTGGATGTTTGTTTTTGTCAGCTGTGTTACTACACAGGCGGCTGTTAACGCAGCGCAGACGTTTTAAAAAATCGTAAATAACTTAACGTATTTTAAATCTTTTTACAGTCGCTGTCTGCTTGTTTGGCGGCGTGAACCTGCCGTCAGTGAAACCGTAGTAATTATTGCAGCAGGGAGGGAAGGAGTGAAGTTGCTCTCCGCGTCTCTGCATTGCAGCCCGGCGCTGCTGATGGAATTCAAACACACAACAATGGCGACTCCCAGCCCTAACAACTCAACAACACCTAGCAGCAATAACGCAGGGTCTGCAGCGCTCCTCCACCACCAGTCCCAGTCCCAGCACATCACAACGATGAGCAGCATGCAGGGTAAGTGTAAGGCCAAGAGAAAATATCCGCATGAATCTGGAGGCTCGCAGTCTGCTGCAGTGAAGGTTAATGTTAGCAGGGCTAGCCGTGGGAGGCTCAGGCTACTCCCAGGACCGAAAAATACTCCCAAGAGAACGGACCAGCACTCTCCTATTTCCCAAGAGGGGCGTACGGCTGGTTCATTGTCCGATTTTTCATCAGTTGTGAAAAATAATTATCCTCTTAGAAATTTAAGAAACGCATTTAATGTCATTGTTACCAGTTTGTCATTTTGTAGCCCGTTATCCTTCGCTATTGCCCTGCTAAAATCTAGCCAAAATCCATTCAGAAATCTGTCAATTTTAGGTCGCTGCAATGTTTCAATTTGTCAGAGAAGCCAGTTTAAAATGTCTTTTCCTGAATATCAACTAACCGAAAAGACGCACCTTTCCGCATAGATTAATTAATTCACCATCTCTTCGTGTATGTGCATTGCAGCACCCTTTTCATTCAAAAGGGTTTCCACACAAATACAGCCATTTCACACTTGACACGTTAATGAGAAATGTGCCGAATTCACGTTGACGCCTCCGCCATCAAGAATTTGTATCAAGTCACATTGCATTGGCTGTGTGTGGTTAGAAATGTGGAAAACCGCATTAAATGGCGAGGCTTAACTTTGTATTTCAATGCATTTCCATACACTTGTTAGCAGTGAATCTGTATAAGCACGGGGTGTTGCAGACCACCCTCCTGTTTGTGTAGAGTAGTGAAACCTGAAGCTGCTTTGTCTCGAAACGGCTAAACCAGGCGTCCAGCGGAACCAAATGCTCATGACAGTGCTGTGTTTTTGTACAAACGCTCTTCTCGTTTCAACTTTCAGAGTCCAACACCTGCTGGAGATGTCAGAGTGAAACAGGTAGCTACACACTTCATTGATTTAATAGAGTTAAACAGTTTCTATGACAATTTGAAGTAACTAAAGGAATCTCAATCTCCACACTTGTCTTGTGATTCTGGTGATTTTTTTTTTAAGCTACTGTTTTAGGTCCTGAATGATGATTTAGAATATGGCTTGTATTGGAATTAGATTTAAATAATCAATATAGCTAAGTTGCATGTTGACTATGTATCCCTGCTAACTTCTGGTTAAATGAAGTAGATGCTGTTTTGATCAAGCACAACATTAGTGATCACCTAGCCTTTATATTTAGAATTTTCTGATAGTATCCATGTTTTAATTCACATTTCCCTGACCGTATTTCATCTTTTACCTTTAATGCTTCTAACTAATGATCCCTAACTCCTGACATGATGCTGATCGATGGTGAGCTATCCCAAGAACAATAAGCATTTACCTGTTTTTCTGTCACAGCCATTTTCGTAATGATGGTTATTCATACATGTAGATCCCCCCCTTTTTCTTTTAACCTTCGTGTCATTTTCCATTGACTCACACTTCATCATGCTTATAGCTGTTTCATAAACGTGCGTGCATGCTGATGCATTGACCTCCGAGAAATGCATTTAACCTATGATAGAATGCACCAGGTTATTTGACAGCTCAGCAAAGCCAGGCCAATTTCTGTGATCATTTTTTTTTTTTTTTTTTTGAGCGGGAGGGGGTCAGTGAAGTCAAACTGACAGGGCAGTCTCTTGAGGAAGGGCCTAACAAGGTGAAATATAACAAAATAGTAAAAGCTGTCTTCTCACCTCTAGGGTTTCAGATAAACCTGTCTGGAGCTCCCCCAAGTAAGCCAAACCTCTTTTGCTTCAGCACCAACAGTTCTCATCCCTTTGTTTCCGCCTGACAGTCTGGTATGGGGGAGTCTGTCCTGCTGTTCTCAACTAATCCAAGTTAAAACTTCTGACGGGTTTGAGGAGGCTTGTGCCGCTAGCTGACGTTTTTAAGGCGCTCGGATGCCAGGATACGCATTTGTTTATCATTTCCGTGCCGCGCTAAAAGGCAGGCGTATCAGTTCCCATCGGCACAAGCCCAAAAATTCAGAGCTTCCATTGATACTTTGGCACGAGGGCCTCTCAGCAGATGTCACTCCGTCTTGTCCTTTCTCAGTGTGTAAAGAATTAATAATGGAAGCTCTACCTCGGCGTTTTTCAGTGTGAAACTAACAATCAAAAGTAGTGCCTGTAGTGTTATCACGTTGCCTTTTGTTCCGCACTTGGTGTGTCTTTTGTTTTTTTGGCATGGGTGCACTTTAGCGTAGCACTTTCTTGTCGAGACAAGGCACACACACACACACACACACATAAGTTGTCATTTCAAGAGCCTTTTTTCCGCGGAAGCCTATTGGAATTCCAGCGCATTCTTGTGGTGTTTGTGGGTGGAGCGAGCCTGTCCTTCGATTCAAGGTGAAATCAAAGCAGTTGGCCCCGAGGAGCAGCATGTTTCCATCCACATATATGCTTTCTTTTTTCTTTTTCTTTTACCTCCCTGTGTTGCGTTTAGCTTTGGGTTTGTGTGTCTGCATCATGAATGTAGGTGTTTCCAGCAGCATGCTACGTATCTTGTGTCTGCATCAGAATGAGAGGAGTATGTTGACAGTACGGTGGAATTTGAGACTGCTGTTAACATACCTTTGGGTATTTTTAACTTAATTTGTACATCTTTTGCATATGAATGTTTTGAAGTAACAGCTAAAACCATTCTAAGGAACCAGAGCTGCAAACTCCATAGAGATTGTAAAAATGTGAAAAAACCTGCGCCCTAAATAATACAACAGAAGTTGTATATCTTTGTATTACATCGTATTGACAGGATCGGCTGAAAAGCAACTCTTTGTCTCCAAGACAATGCGTCAGATCTTGAGTCTTTAAGACCTTATAGTCAGTCACTAAATGAACAAGGAGTCCTGCAGAGAGAAGAGAGAGAGAAGACGCTGAGAGAATAAATCCACCGAAGAACTGTGGGAAGTTCTCCAAGATGCTGCAACAACATACCTGCCCTTAAACGCACTTTGAGTGGAGGTGATAAATGAAAACTACTTATGGCATTAGTACGCTCTTAAAGCATCACTACTTCAATTTGAGCGCCTGAAACTTTAGCACAGTACCGAAGCTCAAAAATATAAACCAGTAGTATAACCTTAATTTAGAGGAATTCACAGCAGGAGGTTATAGTTGTATATAAACTGGTAATTGAGGGTTAAATACCTTTCCTACACTAGTTTGATGAAGTAGGTTTGTCTTTAAGGTGGTCGAAAGGAGCTTAAAGGGACAATCTAGTACTGTCATCCATGTATGTATTTTAACTGGCTTATCCAACGGTAGTCATAACATAATATTGGCGTACCTACTGTATCACTGAATGATGAGCACTGTAACATCATCTTGTCATTGAGGATGAGTTGGCGTTGCAGAATACAGATGTGTTTGTTTTTTCACTGCCATCAAATTCCTTAAAAACACCTAAACTGACCATGTTTCGTAATGTAAGGCCGGGACGCGCTGAGCTGATGGTTGGTCCCACCTTCCTGGCCTGCCGGTTAATGGCTTCTCTTCCTGCTTTCCCTTTTGAATGATGAGTACTGCTTTAAAAATAAAAAGTCCCAAAAACAGCTGACCACTGTATCTCACTCGAACTGGAGTGCATTTGTCGTAGACTAATGTGACTGCCGTATTAATCCTGATTTAGTGCTGGTGTAAGCGTCTGTAGCAGCAGGACGGTGTGTTTTAAACTCACAGTGGATCTCTATGGCACGGAGGAATAAGACTCATAGTACTTCATGAGATTTGCTGACAGTGAAACAACTTTACAGTAACAACCGCCTCATTCTTTTAATAGACCTTCAAAATGTCTTAAAGCTCGTAGGTGAGTATTTGTTCGAAGGCGATGCAGACGTTTGCCTTGTTCAGTGGAAAGCATGACATAGATGAGTTTGAGTAAATTTGGATCCATCTGCTCGTCTCCTCCTCAATCCCTTTGTTGTCCCATTTTATGGTTTGTGTTGCTTTCACTCACTTATCATTCTGACCTTTCACGTGGGATCAGTTTGCACTTGCTCCGTCTCTCGGCGTTGTTTTTCTAACCTGATAAACGTTTCTCCCACTCAGGTAAACGCAAAGCTCTGAAGCTGAACTTTGCGAACCCTCCGATTAAACCCACGACTAGATTCACGCTGAACACGGCCGGGCCGCCCTTTCAGAACCCGCACATGTGAGTGAGATTTCCCGGGTTCGAATCAAATCTACAACCGGCCATTTTCTTTGTATTCAACTTTTTCTTTTTTTTTTCTTCTTTTTTTGTCAATAGAGAGAGGCTGAGAACGCACAGCATCGAGTCATCAGGAAAGCTGAAGATCTCCCCGGAGCAGCACTGGGACTTCACGGCCGAAGATCTCAAAGACCTGGGCGAGATCGGACGAGGGGCTTACGGCTCCGTCAACAAGATGGTGCACAAGCCAAGTAACCAGATCATGGCCGTCAAGGTGATCATTTACCTGTGCTTGTCTGGGATCAAAACAAACACGGGAACATTGTCCGTTACACTAGAACATTTTCTTTTCTTTTCTCCAGCGAATCCGTTCTACAGTTGATGAGAAGGAGCAGAAGCAGCTGCTGATGGACTTGGACGTGGTCATGAGGAGTAGTGATTGTCCTTACATCGTGCAGTTTTATGGTGCTCTGTTCAGAGAGGTGAAACCTGGTCACACTAATAGTTCATATGTTGTGTTGGTGTTGTTGCCCCAGCAAGTGACTGACTTCTTTGTGTTTCAGGGCGACTGTTGGATTTGTATGGAACTTATGGCTACCTCGTTTGACAAATTTTACAAATTTGTATATTGCTCACTAGACGACGTGATTCCAGAGGAAATATTAGGAAAAATAACATTAGCTGTAAGTTTGTTTTTTATTTTTATCAAATTTCATTCAGAAATAAAAGAAGTCTGAATGACGACTTCCATTTCTAAACCTTCTTTTTTTTCTTTTTTTTTTCTTTTTTACAGACTGTGAAGGCACTTAACCACTTAAAAGAAAACTTGAAAATTATACACAGAGGTAAGAGGATACCGGCCGCTTTACATTTTATTGCTTGTGTGGTCTCAACTCACCGGCTGTGTCTCTTCACTCTTCGCCCAGACATTAAACCGTCAAACATCCTCCTGGACAGGAACGGCAACATAAAGCTGTGCGACTTTGGCATCAGCGGTCAGCTGGTGGACTCTATCGCCAAAACCAGAGATGCCGGCTGCAGACCATACATGGCAGTAAGTCACACGGTCGGAGTTTAGCGCGGTCCGCCGACCGCCGGCCTTCCACCGGCCTTCCACCCAGCGTTTTGACTGTACTTAGGGTTCGTTGTTAGGCTCCATTCATTTGAGATCACATATTTATCGGTCTCCAAAATAAAAGACTGTCTTGTCCCTCCCTTTTTTTGTATCCTGACCATAAATGACCTCAGAGAGAGAGAGAGAGAGTCATAGATTACAACTGTTCTACATAGTGAATCATATAATTCAGTAAAAGAGGAGGCAGATAAGAATCAGGATGGGTTTCCTGACTCATGGTGAACCAATTCAAATGAACTGAGTAAGACCTGGCATAAAAAGTTGTGTTTGACCATAAAAGGTTGTGTATATGGTTTTATATCATCTTAGATTGACTATTTATTTTTCTGTGCTGCAATAAAAAATGTAGTTACATTTCAGTTCCAGCTGCTCGGACAAACACATTCACAGTTTTTCTTGTCATTTTGCCATTTTTACATTGTATATAGATAATTTACAAGGAAAAAAGTAATGCAAACGTGTTAATTGTACATTTTATGGACCAAACACTCAATGATTTAATCTAGAAGACTGTAGTATTGGTGAGCAGCCAAACGTTTGGCCGTCGAAAGCAGTGATCTCATCGCGGCGGCGTCATCACTCGAGGTTATTTTTTGTCGCGTGGTTACATCAGTTGGGAGCACCTTCTCCCCCACGCCCCCCCCCACCTCCTCCCCCTCCCCCCTCTCCCCCCTCAGTGTCTCCAGTGCATTTTCCATTCTAAATTTGGTTAGGCACTATCAGCACCCACACTCTGCCCTCTGCAAAGGCTGGGGCCGGGCGCTTCATTCATGACTCTCGGCTTTGAAGCGGGAGCTTCCCGCGGCCGTGAGCTCAGAGCGCAGGAATCTCGGCTCCCGTTTCTTGTTTCCAGCTGGCGCGCGCTCCAGGTGTGTGTGATCGGCGTGCTGCTGGTTCCTGCAGGCTCAGTGACGTAGATGGACGGCTCTCGGTGCAGCTGGGTGCCCTGACTTACTGTTTAGATACGTGTAGACGACATGCTCTTTAGCTCAGGCTGCAGTCAGGTGCTGGATGCATGTGGAATTCAGACTTTCCAGAAGTCTTTTCATTTTTTGTTGTAAATTTCAGTCTCATTTTACTGTGATTTATGCTCATTTTTTTAATATGTGCAAAACAGAGCTTTTTTAGGGCTTAAAGTAACAACTAAGATCAATATTTTATATAACAATTATTCATTCATTAGTAGTTGATCAAACTCATAAGCTTCCTCAGGGTTTAACTTGCTTATTTTGTTCCATGGCATTTTGAAAAGATGCATAATTCTTCCCACTGTGAAGGCTAAATATCTTATAATATTCATTCAGTCACAGTTGACACGTTATTAATCATTTCCTCAGTAATGGTGTTTATATTAGCGGTGATTTTAGAGACTAAACTCTTCGCAGTCTAGGCAGATGTGAGCCGGCTCTGTGCAGCAGTCAGCTGCTGCTCCCTAAAACCCCGTCAGAACTGCAGTCCCACTCCGCTGGGTGACATCAGCCTCTAATTCGGGCCTGTAAATGGGCCAGCGAGGTGCTTCCTCCTCTCAGCGCAGCAGCGAGAGACTGCTGCAGCACTATGACACACTTCGTTACCACATCTCCTCCGAGGCTTTGCGATGAAGCCGGAAGGGAGGTTGTGAATGGTGGAAGTGGCCCTGGAGGGGCAGGAATGAGTGTGGTGTTAGCTGATGGCATCTTGTTGTGCAGGTGAAAACATGCCCAGAGGTGATGAGCTGCTTTGATATTCTCAGTGGCAAACTTGTTCCGTAGGCAACACCTGTATCTTACAAACTAGAATCAATTTTGGCTTAACCTTTTTTATTTCACCATAAAATCCCAGTTATATCCTTTTAGAGCTTTGGGGGTTTCTTTCTGTTCATGCTGCATAAAGATTTGAGGCTGTGGGGCTTTAAACGGAGCGAGCACAGTGACCCCTGGTGGTTTGTATAATCCACAGCAGCCCTTTAAGACAGAACCCACAACACCTTTTCCATACTTTCTCTTTATCTGCAAACCACATCGTATTAAGGCCTGTTTTATTCATCTTTACTGATGTTTATGTGTGTTGCCTGTTAACTTTTCAGCCGGAGAGAATAGACCCCAGCGCGTCCAGACAAGGTTACGACGTCCGCTCAGATGTTTGGAGCTTGGGAATCACACTGGTGAGTTTTTAACTTTGCTTCGCTCTCTTTAGATCCTGAAATGATGTAGAGAGAACGTTCTCCCACAATGTTTTATTAAGTATTTGGCTTTGCAACCTTTCAGTCGATGAGATCGACGCGCAAAAGCGCAAAAAGAATTTGTAAATCTCAAGTTGTGTGTACATGTGTCACACACATACCTGAAGTCGATCTGATTGATCAAAACACAGCAGAGTAATAGTTAATAAAACATTGTGGGAGTGCTGCAGGTTTTTTGATTTTTTTTTTTTTGCTCTAGACTTATCAACCTGGTACACCAGATGGTTTCTAATAACACCTAAGAAATTGTTCTTGGAAACTATTTGGAAAAGGGTTGGTCTGTTAAAAAAACAAAAATCAGAATGCTTGACAAGTGCTAGAGGCTAAATTCAACAAGCTAGATATCAATGTGTCATATGCCTGCAAAAGGAAATGTTGCTTCTCGCTGTTTTCACCCCTAAAAAAACAAACAAATCCAGTCTGATCTTGTAATCTTGCGAGAAGCTTCCTCACAAGGTAAGTGAGGTGTCATGTCCCACAGCTGAGACTTCCAGATCCTGATTCCTGTCAATCAGTTTACGACCCCTATACGCTCAGTCATGTTGAGCTGTCTGAAACGTAAGTCCCCGGTGTTATGTCAGGTAAAATCTTTGGTTGTCACTCCGAAGCATTGGCCGTGTGGTCGCTGCAAGAGCAGATGGTTCTATTCTGGTTCAAGAACTGAGAATTTAACGTAAAGCGTCAACTGTGACCACGTCATTTCATCAAAACGTGAAAAGCTACTAAACACTTAACGCTCATTTGTCTTGCATGCACTTATTGTCTACATGTAATTTTGTTGGACTGAAGTAAATATTTACAGTAACATACTAAAAGTTTGCAATAGTTTGATGGCTGCCATTTTAATTAGTTTTGCCTAACCTACATTTTCAGTTAAAAGAATATAGAAATCAGTTGTTGAAGTCCTACCAATTTTCTAAAAAGCTGCAGGGAAGGGAAGGTTGGTTCTCAGCGTGTCTAGAACCAGATCTCGTCTATGACTAATACGATCCTTTAATCTAGTTGGCTGCACCTGAAAATTGCTTGATGCCTTCCCATATTATATTCTCTTTATGTTTACGATCTTTGTTCATTTTGACTGCGCATCTGCTGTGCTGCTTTCCTACACGACATCTTCTCCGTGTCATGTTTATCCTGACTTGACTGTTTTATCCACCGACGGCTGATTTGAGGAGCTTTGACGATGAAACACAGCCATATTATAGCAGAATGAAGGTTTACTGTTTTATTTATTAGAAACATCTTGCTCAAAGAGACATGCAGTAAACCACCTTTAGGCACCTTACCTTTACTTTACTTTGCGGCAGATGACTTTAAACAAGAAGTACATCAATGAATAAATATTACAAGTGTGCAGCAGCTGCTGTTTCTTGTTGAGAAGATTAAGGATTTGTTTTCTGAAAATGTTAACAGTATAGACTTTAAAAACACTGCACAAAGCTATCCATGCTACTTCTTCACTCCTGATCTGCCAGTTTGCCTTAAACACATCATGTTATTTCAGTACGAGCTGGCCACAGGACGGTTTCCCTACCCGAAGTGGAACAGTGTGTTTGACCAGTTGACGCAGGTGGTGAGAGGAGACCCGCCGCAACTCAGCAACTCGGAGGAGAGGCGCTTTTCCCCCAAATTCATCGCCTTTGTCAACGTGTGGTAAGTGCAGACATTTCCATGATTTCACTCATGTCTGAGTATTGGGTTTTTTTTTATGTGTGCTATTCTGCCCCTTGGTGGACAAATGGCTGAACTGCACTCTTCATCTTTTCTCCAGCCTTACAAAGGATGAATCAAAAAGGCCAAAGTACAAAGAGCTACTGGTGAGTTCACGCTTCTTCACGGTGAAGGCTACTCACATCTCTTTTTGAGTTTGTATTGATGCGCCACTTCTTTTATTTGTTTTTTTTCCCTCTTCTCTACAGAGAGACCCGTTCATTCAGATGTACGAGGAGCGCTCGGTCGACGTCGCCAGTTACGTCTGCAGGATCATGGATCAGATGCCTGCTTCTCCCAGCTCCCCCATGTATATGGACTGATAGCAGGGCAAAACCCGTCACTGAATATACACCACTCTGCAACAACAAAAGACAACTAAATAAGCAAAACGAATCCTTGTGTAAATTTGCTTGGTCCCCTTATTGCCGTGTTAAAAGAGAATTGTAAAGCCTGAAAAAAAAAAAAAGAAAAGAAGCACCACTTGCAGTAAACGTGGTGTTCATTTCAGTCATGTCTGTGTAGTATATTAACACACTTCTGTTTCTCTCTTGTTCACAGACGCACAGTCACTTAAGTATAATAGCAACTGAATCTATCAATCATAATGCATCTCAGTGATTAGTAACAGTGATTTAAAGAGGAAAAAAAATAACCTGGAACTTGTATTTATAGAACCAGAATCATGTTTGATTTGGAGACCTACTGGAATCATGCTCTTTGTGAATTGTCCCACCTCTTCCATGTACGTGAATGAAAGCATTGTGTTTGGTATCTTAATGGAAGTGTGCTTCTCTGGGTTTAGAGCTAAGTGTAGGTCGTCAGAGTCGTTACCCGCAGTGCAGTCAGCCCTCACTGCAGTGGACTCTTTGCTGATGTATGAATAAAGAGAGAGAAAGAGAAGAGAAAAGGCGTGTTGTGTCACTTTATTTCCGAACCGAAATACAGAATGTGTGGATTCTGATAATTCTTTGTGGAAAATATATCACTCATAGAAAATCATTTTAATTAAGAAAACTAATTTTCTAGAGAAGATAAACCAGCCCTAAACTGGATTAGAAGGATATTAACATGAAGGCACTTTTACATTGCTGTCACACGAGACTACCACCACCAGATGTTTGGCCGCAGGGATTTCTTGCATCCACCGTGATAAGTCAGCCCACCAGGTCTCAATGATGTGGAGGTCGGTGGTCTGTGCATGCCAGTCCTGTCCTCGTGGATTTGGCATTGTACATGGGGAGCATAGTGTTGAAAGAGAAAATGGACAAAAAGAAACTGCAATTTGCAACTTCAAGGGGCCGAGTGAAATCCACGGAAGGCAGGACACAAGTGCACACACAGACAAGCCGGTATGTGGGCATAAGAGTGTGATATTTGGTATAGCAGGGTACATAGTACATTCATTTTTAAACATAGTAAGATGACAATGGTGTTTTCTTATATCACATTATTGTCACTTTTGGTGCACATTCTATAAAGATGTTTTGTTTTTGTTGCAGTTTATCACATTAATTTGGTAATTGCCTACCCAAGTCATCATATTGCACAATTTCTGGTGTGACTGTGTATTTTCTGATAATATTACAAATATTAAGAAAAATATTATTTGTATTAATTATTATAAATTATGTTCCAAGTAATAAACATGTTTTGTAATTAACTGACCACCAAATTGAGTGAGAATTAGGTTTTTGGGTTATTTTACACATATTTCATAAGAGCTGAACGTGTAACTTATTTCTAGTTTGGCGTCTTGTGTAGTAGTTTGTTTACGTTCTGTCCCCGCCTCCCTTTCTGAGAGCGTCGATGTGATTGGTCCACAGACCCGTTAGGCAATCGTAAAGACCAATGAGCGTTAAGAACCGGCAACGTCATCATTAGATGCCGGAAGAAATGTCACATGTGTCAACCAACCTCTAAAGTCCTACGGAATGAGCACACAGCTAATGAGTCAATAAAACGGCATGATGAAATGTGTGGGTAACATTAACTGAGCGCGTTTAGGTTCGATTTATCGATCGGCTCTTTTTTTAAATTGCTTGGGCGGCGTATTTATTATGAATACGGTGCATGTCAAGCTCAGGAGCATTACTTTGCTGTTGAAGAAAAGCGGAGCTCTCTCTGCTGGTCCTCCGACAGTCGCACGCTGTGACTTTCGCCTCCACAGGACTGTTTTGCAGTTTTTCAGGACAATGGCGACCAACAGAAACAATTTCCCGGAGCCGAGGCAGCAGCTCGGACCGAAGAAGCATAAGGAGCCGCTTCGGAAAGTAAAAAACAAAGAGAACAGGAACAAACGTGGAGATAGCCTCGGACCGTCCACTGTGTACCTGCAGGTGGTCGGTGCTGGGACCAGAGACAGTCCTTCGTCCGTTTTTGTCTTCTCCGAGTACAACAGGTACAGAATACAGACATGTTACATGTTGTTATTAGAAGAATAGTGTTGTAAATCCAGCTGAATATGTTATACATTTACACAGGTATTTAAACATTGCATCATAATAATATGCACCCTGAACAGCAGGAGTGGCCCAAACAGTGTTTTCATTATCTTTATAAATTCATCTGTTGTTTGGTTTCTTTATGACTCAATTAAACACTGGTGGGTTTAAATTATTAACAAAGAAAATATCAGAAAATAGTTTAGTTTTGCAAGACTATTGTAGATAACAGATGTTAAAATCATATTTCTGGACAGTATCATCTTGCCCCAACTCTTCTGTAAGTCTTTATTCATAAGGTTGTTTAAACTGAGAGAAAAACTCAAAAATGCAAACTATATAGTGAAGTCTTTTGGTACGTGGAGCAAAACTTTAGAAGCGTAGATTTTTTTTTGTTGTTGTTTTTCTTTGGCTGTGCCTCTAAATTATGATTATTACTTTTTATTTTTGCACAATTTAATTCCATCCTTACATGTCCCTCCTCCCTGTTGCAGGTACCTGTTCAACTGCGGTGAAGGAACGCAGAGACTCATGCAGGAACACAAGTAAGCCGGTTCGAGCATGGTGGCGTTGTGCAACCCGTTGTCACCATCTCAGATTAGAACACCATTAACGTGAACATTTTTCATTCTGGCAGACTGAAAGCCGCTCGACTTGACAACATCTTCCTGACCAGACTGAGCTGGGAGAATGTGGGCGGTTTATCAGGTTCGATTTTTTATTTTTTATTTTTTTTACACAGGAAGAAATTATGTTATTGGGAGGCTTAATGCCAAAATAATTAGCACCACTCACGTTGATTCTCCAAAGTAACACTGTCTACGCTGCTAATATCGCATCAAGTTAATATGCACGGTAATGTTCGTACAATCAGAAGTCTTAATGGGAATTAAATGTCATCATCAATCACTAATCGTCTGCATGTGTTCATCTCTGCAAACCAGAAACTTAAATAATATTCCAAAGAGAAGGGCTCTAAAAACTGGCGAGCTCTTTTCTGAACTTCTCTCTCTGCTGTAGGGATGATCTTAACCTTGAGGGACACCGGCGTCCCTGAATGTGTTCTCTTTGGACCTCCACAGCTGGTGAGGAAACTGAATTGCACAACACAAACACGCCTGCGGGAGCTTTTAATGTGACAAGGACACATTGCACATCTGCCGTCTGTCTTTTTCTGATCGCAGGAGAACTACCTGCATGCCATCAAGTCCTTTTCTGGACCACTGGATGACATCAAGCTGTGTACGTTGAATTTCTACAATTAGCGAATTACATTTGCTCATCGCTTTTGCTTTATGCGTGATATTCACCGTATCGTGTGCTCCCAGCGGTTCGGCCGTACAACGAACAGGTGCACTCGGACGACACCATGACGGTTTATCAGGTGCCAATTTTCGGTGAGTTCGGAGAGTTCTTCGTGCTTTTTGTGATTCCTCAGCTCCTCGGAGGGATTTTATTGTAAACTGACTCTTGTCTTTTTTTTATATATATATATATATATATATGGGCAGCCAAAACTAGCGACGATGGTGGAAAACTCTCTCCCAGGCAGGGAAGAAGAAGCCCCTCTCAGCGTTCCCCAAAGAGAGATGACAGCAATGGAGAAGAGCCAGGTGAGGCTGCAGGTCACCAGAGGAAGTTGATGTAATAATAATAATAATAATAATAATAATAATAATAATGAAATAAAAGTAACTAAATGAAAAATAAACGAAAACAAATGCATAATGCTAAAATAAATTGTTTTAAATTTGATGACTTCCTGGAAAGTGATTTAAAAATCTTGATGACTCATCCTGCACTTGAGGGCGTGTACTAATTATGTGTCCCTCGGCTCGATTTTTAAAATATATGCCCTTTCCTGCATCCTCCTCATGATGTGACGTCGTCTGTATTATCTCAAAATTAACTGATATTTAACTGAACTGAACCGATTCAGGAATCTGTAGCGATAACCAGCTCTATACATAAGAGTTTAATTGTGCGGCCTTGCGCTTCAGTTATACGTGTCAAATATCTTGCAGGTGAAAGACAAGCAGCATTTAGAGATACGTCTTTGGTGGTTGCCTTTGTGTGCAAGGTAAGACGCTGTAAGAACAATCTGTCATCCTGTGTGTGTGTGTGCTTGTGTAATGTCTGAATGAGGATCTTTGTTTCTGACATTTTTCTTCTCCACCTGTCAAACGCTTTTGCAGCTTCACCCCAGGAAAGGAAACTTCTTAGTGGCTCAAGCCAAGGAGCTCGGACTGCCCATGTAAGAGCTGTGTGCTCATGGAGCTATCCTCTATGTGGAGTCTTTTGCAATATTTTTTTCGCAATAATTCTGCAACTCACATGTTATTGTCTGTTCCCCCACAGAGGCACAGCAGCTATCGGCCCACTCATTGCAGATCTGAAAAATGGGAAAAGCATTGTGTATGAAGGAAAAGAGGTGCTGTGAGAATTCTCTGACACTTATAAGGCTGAAGCTCTGGTCGTATACCTGCTGATGCTACCGTCGTTGTGTACTGTACTTGCAGATCCGACCTGAGCAGGTTTGTACTCCCACTGACCCAGGACCCGTCTTTATTATTGTTGAGTGTCCGTCTGAGGAGTTTTCCGAAGCTGTTTGCCGCAATCAGCAGCTGAGAAGGTAGGAGTTTAAACACCAGAGATTTACTGTACACTTAAAGAGATGAAGAAAATTAGCTTGTTCTGCATTTAAATTGAGCCTGTCGTCCCGCTCAGGTACCAGACAGGAGGGTCAGAAGCTCCCGCTGCTCTGGTGGTCCACATTACTCCAGAGTCTGTTTTGAAAACAGATGAATACCAGGAGTGGATGGGGAGGTTAGCATTTTCTTACTTTGAATCCAGACTCCCATAAAACTGCTCTTGTTGCTGTTGAGTTGGATGCGTTAAACCTAAAGGCTTGCTGCTTGCGGTCCTGCAGGTTTCCATCCACGACAGAACACCTGATCATCAACGAGCAAGCGTGCACAGTCCACAACGTCAGAAGTCACAAGATTCAGACCCAGCTCAACATGATCCACCCGGAGATCTTTCCACAGCTAAAGGCTTACCAAACAAAGGTAACACCGGAACATTGTCTGGTCAAGCATACGTCGTATTTACGTGGTGAGAAATCTGACTGGACTTGCTTATAAAAGTAAACTCACTGCTGGAGTCCATCATTCAAAAAGTCTGCATTCACCTCTAATTACGCACACTAGTGTCTTTCACTAATACACTGTAGCATTTTTAAGCAAACGTCCTAAACATGCTCTTCTTTTGTCGTTTTCTCTCAGGAGCCTCAGGCCCCCTTACACACCCCGAATGTCAGAGCCGAGTGTTTGCTCAAGTTCCAGCTCAGACCCGTAATGGAGTGGCAGAGGTTAGTTTGTCCTTCAATCCCCTCCCAATTTAACCGACATTACTCTGCAGCTCCGAGCGCTGCCTCGTCACAGAAAACAATCTGGAACGGACGACTGCTCTCAAACGCTTTCTTCTTCTTTTTTAACCTCGTCTTCCAAGTGTCAGGTTTTTTTTTTCTTTTTCTACGCTGTTTCTGTCAAAATACTGTAGCGGCGCATCAAGGTCAGATGTGGAAAGAAATCCCTCTTCTTCCCTGCAGCGTTTTGTGCAGGCAGCGGTGTGTGTATTTTCTTGACTGTGTGTCTCATTTGTTAGGGATGCTATCCCCGCCTGCAACTCTGAGGAGTTCGTGAAAGAAGCTTCTGAGGTCCCGAACTTTCTGGCACAAGTGGACGAGTGCAGGAAGATTTGCTCGACTGACGCTGCAGTGCTTTCTGGTCAGTTCTGGGAGCCGGGCACACAGAAGGGTGATGCTTCTGTAAAGTCAACAACCATTTCACACGTCAGGAGGCTCATTAATGTGCAAATTTGATTTCCGCTGCAGGTCGAGGAGAAAAACACCCTGAGGTGATTTTCCTGGGAACAGGATCAGCTCTTCCCATGAAGATCAGAAATGTCAGCGGCACTTTAATTAATATCAGGTACAACTGATAGACAGCAACAGATTAACAATATTTGCACAATTTCTCAAGAATGTAACAAGAAAACGTCTTCTTTCCAAAGAGGGAATTTCAGTTTTTAGTCAGAACTTGTAATATGATGCTGAGAAACAAAAACAAACTGTAGTTTTCTGTTCTGCCCTGCATGTCTTTCTCCTGTCGAGCTGGTTTCTAATGAACTGTCTTGTGTTTGAAGCTCGAGTCAGTCTCTACTGCTGGACTGTGGAGAGGGAACCTTTGGGCAGCTCTGCAGACACTACGGAGATGACGTGGATAAGGCTTTGTCCAAGATCTCCACAGTCTTCATCTCACACCTGCATGCCGACCATCACACAGTAAGCACCCGTAACGCCACGTTGAACCGACTTATCGAAACAAACTCTTCTTGATAACTACTAATCCAGATGTTCAACCTTTTGTCTTAGGGGCTGCTACAGCTGCTGTACCAGAGGAAAAGGGCGCTGGTATGTTGGAGAAAAATAGCGTTTGCTCTTGAACACAGCAGCATGTGCTACGTGTGCATGAACTACTAAATGACCCCTGTCATTTTTGTGTCTCCAGTCCACTTTAGGAAAACCGTTCGCTCCCATCTACCTCGTCGCTCCGGTGCACCTTATGACCTGGCTCAACCAGTATCACGACTACTGTGAGGAGATCCTCAGCCACGTCAAGTATGTGGACACACAGACTTCTTCTCATAAGGACCAACTCTGTGCACCAAGTCGAATAGTCTCTATACTTTAGTTAGTGGTGTTTGGCCTGTTGTTGAAAGCAGGTTTGGCTTGTTTTTTTTTTCTTATAAATATAACTATAAATACGAGTTTTATGTTGCTCTACTTAGATCCTTGTCTTAGATGATCTGTTTTTTCTTTTACAATCACATTTTTTCGTTAGATGTCATAAGGTTATAGTGATGCTTCTTTAAGTACTTATTGGTCCGTCATTCAAAATGGATTCTGACCCACAAAATTGGTATCCAATAGGATGCAATAACATCCAGATAGCTAATAGTAGACATGTTGACCTTCCAGTAGTGGCTGTTTAGGGCTTGATTTATAGAGGCCGCCTCTACCGTTATAATTTAATAACCCATGAGCAGAAATTTGGGTGTTCATTTACATAATATACTCAATATATCAGCAATACTGTAGAACACTGCACATTTTACTTTACAAAAATATCACATATCTCGACAACAATGCTAGTTGTAAGGTTTGTAATGTGTTGAATTTGGTTGTAATTGAAGTAGAAGGAGGCTGGAGAGTAGCCTGCTCGTTACCATCCTACGTTTCCGCCCAAAATTTGATTTCGGTCTCGCACGGAGTCTGGACAAATTGCACTTCCGCGGTTCGCGTGCAACCACGCCAATCAGCGAACAGTTGAGTGATGACGCGGAACTCGCCTGCCGAGTTGCTTGTAGTCCAGCGAAGCTTGTAGTTCAACAGCATAGCAACAATGGCGACGGAAGGAAGAGACGCCAGAAGCCATCCGCGAAGTTGTCTCAACTCTCGAGAGGAATCACTCGAATCACGGAATTAAAACCAGAACAAGAGGCTTGTCTTGTCAATTTTATAAATGGCACGGACGTCGTAGCTCTCCTTCCAACTGGCTTTGGGAAAAGTTTGATTT